>PVIH01006147.1:91226-114742 GCA_004025045.1 Sigmodon hispidus | reverse complement strand
TTCCTATTATTCTCAAATTAGGTCTTTTCATGGTGTCCCAGATTTCCTGAACATTTTGAGATATGGCTTTTTTAGTTTTACTATTTTCTTTGACTGATATATCTATTTGAGCTACTGAGTCTTCCACTTCAGAGATTCTATCTTCCATTTCTTGAACTCTGTTTGTTATGCTTGTATCTGTGTTTCCAGCTTTTTTCTTTAGGTTTTCTATTTCCATCTTTGCCTCATTTTGTGCCTTTTTTATTGCTTCCATTTCAGCTTTTAGTTCCTGGCATGTTTCTTTCATAGATTTGTTCATCTCTTCCAATTTTTTGTTTGTATTTTCTTCTATTTCTTTAAGGCTTTTTTTCATATCTTGTTTGAGAGCTTCGATGATCATCAAAAAGGAATTTTTTGTGTTGCTTCCTTCTGTTTCCTCTTCATTGCTCAGCTCAGGTCTTGTATTTGTAAGATCATCACTCTCTGCTGGAGTTACCATGTTGTCCTTTGTATTATTATGTAATTTTTTGCACTGATGTTTGCCCATGGCTTCAGTGGTTCACAATTAGATGGCTTCTGGTCGGTTGTGGCACTTGGATTTGTGTGCCTCCTGTCACCCCTCTGGTCAGGGTCTGAGTCTTTCCTTCAGAGACCCCTGTAGATGTTGGCTTGCTCAGTTTGAGGTGGCGGCGAGTAGCCGTGCAGCTTCCTTCAGCAGGTGCTGAGGGTCTGGTGACCTGCAGAATTTATCTGCCCCTGCTCCAGAGTGTGCTGGGACTCTGCAGACAGCACTTGTCCCGAGAGCAGAACTGGAAGCTATGGGAGCTCGACTCTTCCTCCCAGGCTGGGATATAGGCGCTTGGGCCTGGTGACCCCTCCTCACCTCTGGGTGGTCTGAGTCTGTCCTTCAGAGACCCCTGCAGATGTTGGCTTGCTCAGTTTGAGGTGGCGGCGGTTAGCTGTGCAGCTTCCCTCAGCAGGAGCTGCGGGTCAGGTCATCATTGGGTTGTTTTGTCCTATTCCAATTTGTTTGTTTATGTTTTATCTTGTTATCATCTTTTAGATGCCTGTTGTATGGAGAGACAAAAGGCTATGGATGTAGGTAGGAGAAGGACTTGAGGAGGTGGGGAAGCTGGAATCAGAATATACTGATAGGAAAACAATCCCTTTCCAATTAAAATAAAATCAAATCATCATACACAAAACTTTTTAAGTGCATATATGATAAGTTACATAGTGCTTTGAAAAAATAAAAGAAAAGAAAATCAACATCTAAAATGAAAAATGTAAAAGACTTAATGATATTAGCCTACAAATGTTTACATGGAGGAAGATAATATATCAATAGTAAAGGAGAAGTGACAAGCTAGGAGAACATATAAGCAACATAGGGTAGACAGCTCTTACATAAAAGAATACAGTAGGTTAGGCTAAAACACAATATAGAAAATAGAAAGAAAGATGACTGCTATAAAAACTGATATATGATAATAGCTAACAATCTCTTCAGTAGTTAAAAAGCTCTTTGTTTTTTGTGCATCAGATGGATATTTTAAAAATTTATATATCCAGCTTTGGTAGTATTTATGAAAAGCCATCTCAAACCATACTTTGCAGAAATGAGCATTGCATAATGTTGGGAGCATGCATCAACATGTTCCCAAAAAGTACACATCTGGTTATCTCTCCTATACAAGTAAGGGAACAGACATGGAGAGATCTGTGAGGCAGTGTAATTTAGCATCTCTACAAATAGTAAATGCTTTGCCTCAGTCTAAGTAATCCATACCTACATCAGTTATGGTACATGTACAAAACTGTAAGTAAATATGCATTTGCTAACATGAAATATTTGAAGAGTTGTAAGAAAAACATTGGATATGTGTGTGCCTAGGTTCCATAAAATGCTTTATCCAAATAAATAATGTATGGTCCCACAAGATGACTCAGGAGGTATTGACTACCAAGCCTGCAGACCTGAGTCCAGTCCCTAGGACACACAAGGTAGAGGTAGAGGGAAGCTGCTGTCTTCACAAAAATGACAGATGTGGCATTGATTTGAATGACTACAAATACAGAATATGATTTCTTTTCAGATTCCTTTCTTGAGTGGCATGAGTCACATGGAAACCAACCTAGACTATGACAGAAACTTTGTGTCTTTGGGATGATAAAAACCTGTAATCTAATAAGAGTTTCTGGAAAGATTATATCCAGAAAGCAATTTTTCTGCCTTTAGTAATAATATTAATGTCAAAAAGCTTGCCCCTTCCAGATACATATTATTTTAATATGGAAAGAATTTTGTGTTATTCAAGGCATTGTTTCTTCTTGGAAATTGGCTATGGAAGCTGGAGAGGCTCATTTGGTAAGGTGCTTACTATTTAAACATTATGATAGAGTCTGGGTCCCCAGAATTCACTTACAAAGCCAGGCCCAGCAATGAACACTTCTAGTCACAGCAGTGAGAAGGCAGATACACAAAGACCTCCATGGCTTGCTCTGCAGTCATCTAGCTGAACAAGTGAGCTCCAGGTTCAGTGAGACATGTTCTCATGACAACATAGAATGAAGGAGAAAGGTGACCCAGCAGATAAAGGCAAGTGTTGTCAAACATGCTATCCATATACACAAACACACACACTCACATACACAAACACATTAAACAAAATTATACTTTTTAAACCAATAAAGATAGTAGTTGAGAAAGATACTCAACTTTTGGTATTTATATGTATACACACATGCACAGGCACTCCACAACATGAGTCTATGCATGTATGTGCATGTAAACACACACACACACACACACACACACAGTTTCTCTTAGAATCACATTTTAATATTTGTTTCTAAAGGTGTTCCATTTACTCACTTCTCTACTTGAGACCATGGCTAGTATTGTGGCAAACATCAAGATATCATTGCTATGAAAGAGTATGTTAGCTGTACAGTGACAAGTGACTT
Source organism: Sigmodon hispidus (assembly GCA_004025045.1). Classification (NCBI taxonomy): domain Eukaryota; kingdom Metazoa; phylum Chordata; class Mammalia; order Rodentia; family Cricetidae; genus Sigmodon; species Sigmodon hispidus. The sequence continues at coordinate 111,796 of PVIH01006147.1, read as the reverse complement.
TTGTGACATTAGTCCTGGTACACAAGTAGGGTCATTGGTTCTATGGAATTAGCTATCACAATGCTATCAAACCATGTAAGCATCTAATAACAGCCCTGCAATTCTTGCTACAATTCCCTTGTGAAAAAAATTACTTTAGCAACAGGAAAAATAAAATATACACTCCAAAAATGTACTAATTTGCATGACAGAGATTTCCCAATGAATCCTCTATCTTTAGATAGGCTTTTTATTAAAGTTCAGTTTTTTTAGCTTTAACAGTAAGCACACCTGTATCTGAAAACTGCATTTCAAAACAAAGCAAAACAAAAACTTCATCTAGATAGTAATCATACTTGGAGATTGGGTTTTGCTTCTAGGTGTCATTTTCATGATGCTAATATTATCTCAAAAAATAAGACTGTTCCGGAGGCTATGCTTCCTTAGCTGCTCCCAAGAGGCCTGTGTGTCACAAAATACAAATGCTGGAGAATGACTATGAAGCATCTACAATTCCTCACAAGCAAGCGTCATAAATTCTATCAAGTCCGTTCCCTTGCCTCTCTTTCAGTGCTTACATAGACTATATTCCTTCCAGGTCTGGATTATAGTATCCAGAGACAAATGGAAATATGAGGTCCCTTGTTGGGGAATAGGGAGGGTAGAAGGATTTGATGACTGTTGAGAAAGAGCTTGTTCTTAACATGACAGGGCCTTTGTACTCATAGTAGCTGTGGTTACCTGTTCAGGACCTGCACAAGATAATGCATTAAATATTATAGCATGGATGCCTGGATGGCAAGGGTGGAGCATCACGAGGGCCCACTCCTAGTTAAGAGCTACTGGAAGTTGATGGCTTTTTAGGGAACGATAATAGTCTTTAGGGTGTGGCCTCTCATCCTGGCCCCACTGGATGGTTTCATACTCACGCACAGATGGAGAAGCACTAATTTGACCCAGATGGTTATAAAGAAACCAAATTAAAAAAAAAAAGAAAAGGAACATAAAATTTTCATAGGAAGATGGAGGAAGCATTTTGGGAGGAGCTGGAGAGCGAAATAGGGAGTGGATATGATCAAAAACTTTGTATACATGTATAAAATTCTCAAAGAAGAGGTAAAGAAGATAAAGTTTAAAATTATTTTAAAAACTAAAAGCCATTGATTTACTTTTTTAAAATCTTCTTCCTAAAGTTTGTGTTTGGGAAGTCAGCAGTGTTAAATGGATGGTTGCACTCACCACTGTCAATTCTTCCAGTCATATGGGATTTGAATGTCTAGGTTCTTGCTATTTTCTGCTGAGCGCGAGTTGAGCAGGACATCTGTAATGGAACGATGTGCTGGAGCAATGGTATCACAGAAATTGTGGGAGTGGCCAATCAATGTCTGGTTTAACTAGAGCCTATGCCATGTGAGGGAATGGTCTGATTGCTTGAATGGCCAGGAACCAGAACACTGGATAGCCTGGAGACCTAGGATAGAACTGAACATGTCTGCCTTTCAAAAAAAATCAATGAAATGATTCCTAATGATATTCTTCTATACTTATAGAGTGATGGTTCATCCATTCCTCATCAGAAAGGCTTCCTCTGGCAGCAGATCGGAGTATGTGTAGATACCTAGAACTAGACATTATTTGGAGAGAGTCTAAACTGGAGGGCTCTATCTGATCCCTAATTTAGGAGTGCTGGGAACCCCATGGAATAGAGGGAGTGAAAGGGAATGGAGAACATGGCCCACTGGTCCAACTAAGCAGAGCTCATGTGTGTTCACAGAGACTGAAGTAGAAAGCACAGGGCCTGTCTGGGTCTGCACCAGGTCCTCTGCTTTTATGTTATAACTTTTAGGTTGGTATTTTTTTGGAACTCCGAACAGAGGGAGCCAGTATATCTCTGACTCTTTTGCGTGCTCTTAGGACTCTACCTCCTACTGGGTTTTCTTTTCTAGCCTCAGATTATAAAGCATTTCAAGATGGGACCAGCAGAATCCCAAACCACTTGTGAGGCCACTATAAATATAGAAACCTGTGTGACTTTGAAGGCTGTATCTCATTACAGAAGACTTGATTTTTCCTATAATACAATTAGTGACTATTAAGTTAACAGTGGTGATTCTTTTAATGGCAAAATCAAAAGTCAACAACAACAACAAATTACAAATATGGCATACCACCAAGGAATGTCTTTTTGTATTTTGCTTTTCAAATCTGCCTCAAGTCAGCTTTACCAAAATAGATACTGTCAAGGAAAGATTGCTGCTCCAACTCACTAAACAAAAGCCTTTCTGACAATTCTCATTACTCAGAGAAATTTAAGCTGTCACCACCCAAGCTATCGGGGTTAATGTTTCTGCTTCAGGTCACAGCTCTCCAGGACTTCTCCATTTCCCATCCATATACCACTTACTCAGGTATCTATTCAAAATTCAAAGTCATCTATTTCTATGTATCTGTGAAGATGCATGGAAATACCAATAAATGAATGGACTTTTGTGTCAGCTAATCTATTACCTCCTACCCTCCATTTTTATGTGTATCCCAAATAATGTCTTGGCTTAAGTAAAAAATTTCTGTTTTGAGAAGTTTTAATCATACTCAGAGCAAGAAACATGCTCTGCACGGATCCATTACTGAATCCCAACAGCCATTATTTTTCCAGTTTTTCTTTCCTTATTCCTTCTTGTTCTCCATGATCCCCACAGGTTTTTGCATGGAATACTTTCCACAAAATTTCAAATATCGTCATTTACTCATAAATACTTTAAAATAATATTTTAACATAAAACCTGTTTTAGAATTTAAAGCATTCACTGACCCTATTAAAACTAATAAGAAATACTTCCTTTTTATCAGTTTTTATCTAATCCATATTAGGGTTTTTAAAAATGTTACTTCTATAGTTTGCTTGAATCAGTATCCAAAAAAAAATGTTTTGCACATTGTATCCAGGTAGTATAAGTCATTTGTTTATTTTATACAGTAGCAGTGTCCCACTTATTCCTTGTAACTTTTTCTTTTAATTAGATTGGTGTGTTGAAAAAACAATATGACTAGCCTGTAAAGTTTATAATAGTTTTCACTGAATTTATTGTGCCTTGTGTTTTAGCTAAGTCCCCTATTTCCAATGTATCCTATCGATTGGACTTTGGATATATCTGATTGCAGTTCTTATTTTCTTATTGTCTCAGAAATAGTACTGTGACCAATATGTTACATAACATCAAAAATAAGTCGGAGTAAGTACCATTAGTGTGCTAAGAAATATGGTTGATTATGTTCCTTGGTCATCCTGACATTATTGCCTTGAGTTTCCTGTAAGAATTTGAGTAATTCTTTACCATTTCCTGATGTCCTTACATGATCCTCTTGGTTTCACCAATTATGTCTTAGCACACTCCAGTCACCCCATAAGGTTTGTCACTAATTAAGCATCATTTCCATAAAGAGAACAAAGCACTCACCCACCCTTGTCATTTAGCCAATTACTTTCAGAGGAAGGGTTATGTCAATATTAATTTATTTTGTATAAATTCTCCAATTCTTTTCCTTCCCTTTTGGCATTCTTCTTTTGATTTTCATTATGGAATCATAACTTGTTTTAACCAATTACAGTTACTTTTGAGGTTCAATTCATCTTGACATTTGCATTCTTCTTTAAGCTGGGTGTGGAGTCTTTTGAGATAACATGAGTAGTCCCCAGAGTTCAGAGCTGGGCTCCAGTACTGCATGATATGGGTTGCCCTTCGGTATGTTGTAAATTATTATTGAATTATAAAAGAACTGTTTTGGCCTATGACAAGGCATCTTAGAAGTGGGCAAGAATTCTGAGCATAGATAAAAGGGAAGAAGGGCAGAGTCAGACAGAGATGTTAAGAGCTGCTGCAGACAGAACAAGATATAAGAAACTCAGGTAAGCCATGAGACACATGGCTGTAGAGAGCTGCGTGTAGCCACGCCTTAAAGATGGTGCTGGCTTCTGCCCTCCACTTTCCACATGGTGAGTGCTCTCAGTGACAAAACTGTCCCCTAACTGACTAGGCTGAGAATCTGGCTTGCTTCCGCGTACCTGGACCTAAAAAAATGATTAAGATGCAAAAATGGGTTAAGAAGCAATAAGTCTGAGCCATAGGCCAAAAAGCATGTAACTAATGTAAGACTTTGTATGATTATTTGGGACCAAGCAGCTGAAGGTGCTTTCTTTGGGACTGCTGGTCCAAATGTTGGGGCTAGGTTGGGCCAGAAACTTTTATACAGCTGTGTGCTGTTCCTGGCTACTGCTTTTGATAGAAACACCCATGATTAAAAAGTGAGGTAAAACCCTGAGGCCATTTGGCTGTTCTGTTTCTTTTACTTTAGCCATTTTATCCTGCCTTTGGTCTTCAGCTTGAGACAAGGTTTCCAACTGCTATCACTGCTACAGTGCCTGAAACACGACAACTCTCTCACCTCTGTCTCCCAAACGCTGGAACAATAGGAAGCAGACACCATGCCCATATTTTTGTAATATGCATGTTGCATAATCATATTTATATGTATATAATATTTTTCTCAGGATTCTTATTATAAAGTAGAAATGTGATTTCTATCAATTCCCAATCCACCTTTCACTTTAGAGTAAACTAATTTTTCTCCTCTGTCACCCAGCCTGAAGACTGCAAAGTTCCTACATAAGTCCAATACCCATCTGTTCTTCTTCCTATGATATTCTGGAAGATGGTCAGCCTCCATTCCTTGGTTTTCTTTGATTCTTTTTAATTTATTTTCCCTTAAAAAAATCCAAGTTTTCATTTAAATTTCTTTCATTTCAGTGTCAAAAGTTCATAGGCATGGCAATTAACTCATCAGCATTTCCATTTCTAATTGCTCTCATAATCCATTTGCATAATTCATTTTAATTACATACATCACCACCAAATGGTTGTGACTCAGTCTGCATATAATTTGTAGTGTGGTGACTATCTCCACAATTACTCAAGGTATTAAGAGTCACTGCTTCAGAATGGAGGCAAAGTCTGGCACTTCAGAAAGGGAGTATTTCCCAAAGTGAATTTGACTGTGTGGGAATTACATACTGTTACCTGTGACAGGTAGCGTCTCAGAATTACTTTCAGCCTGTTAGAACAACTACCCAAGAAAGACTTCAAGGGTCCTGCCCTTGTCCTACTTGATTATTCCAGTGTCTCTCTCTGATGATAATTGGCTTTTAAATTTAATTTAGAACAGATATAAATTAAAGACTAGAATCACACAAGAGTATATACAGTAACTCTTCATAGGATGGATTACTCATCTAGAGAACACAAGCACCCTGACCCTCAGATTCTTAGACAACAGAGTATAAAGTAGGATCTCTTCTAATCAGTAAACACAACCTTTATCTTTGTAGATAAAGAAGAAATTGCCTTGTATGAATCATCGCTGGACAGTGGGACATATATGCAGTAAATTCTGCTTTTATAAAAACAGGAAGGAGTGTTTCTATTATCTGCCATTGCATGTCATGTCCTCAAAATGTTTTCTGGGACAGAAAAGCACCACTATAGCAAAATACTATAGTGCTTCAATTATATGAAGTGGGAGGAGGATTCTGATGCTGAGACCCCAGGACATATAACCTTCAGGAAGACTGGGTTTGTTATACTGTGAGCACATCTGGAACTGACTGTCGTGTAAACTGACTGTTACGACCATCACTATTAGAAATCAGCCGGCAACACCTTCATATATCTATGCTTCAGAAGCCAGGTGGGTACTTGGAGTCATTCCTTCTCCCAGGCACTTTTAGAGCTTTTGAATCATCTATCACCTCATACAATCATCACGGGTCCCTTTTCTATCCCCATCACATACAGGAGCTGACTAAATCCTGGTAGATTAAATTGTGAGTCCATTTTCATAGAACAAATAGGGAGGGAACCAAGTGCTGTTTGTCTCTATTAAACACAACCATCTGTCCTTATAACATTTGTTGATTGAAACATCTTAGTAATTTCAGATCCTCTGTGATCTGTAGAAAAAAAATAACATCATTCAAGGAAGAAACAGTCATAAAATATACTCCATCTAGGTTTTCTTTATAGAAAACAAATTACTATATGTTGTGAAAATAACCCTATTGATTGAGTTGATGTTATGTTTCTCCCCTTTAGATATGATCAAACTCAGCTATATCAGGGAAGATGATTCTTTCTCCATAGAATGGTGTTCCCGAAACTCAGCAAGTTAACATGAATCAGTTCTTATGTTCTTACATGTTCCACAGTGATCACCTTGGCTTTCTTCAGGCAAGAGTTGCTCAGGATCTGAGGGATGAGAGGAGGGGCTGATTTCCAGATTGACTGCTTCTAGCTCCATAGACTTGCATGTGCACTTAGACACTGTACTTTAGACATTTAGTAAATGGAAATAACACTATGTTTCCTCTAAAGCATGATGTTTAAACAAGGTGATACATTTCCTTTTAAGAGAATTGACCTGTATTGTGTTTTCATGAAGAAGTAATGTGTTCTTATTAGTTGGGTAGGCAAAAAAGGAAAGAAAATGAAGCAATGAAGTATCTGAGGTTGAACCTATGAGTCTCTTAGGAAATATATAATAATCTAATTATTAAAAAAATAAACACTTAGTACAAGATGTACAGTTAGTGTTTGTACATGTCATATTCCATCTGTATTTATTCTGCCTCTCTATGAGGTACTAGGAAGCTCTGATTACCTGTCAAGGGATAGACTCAAGATTTATGACAATATATACCCAATAATTTATGGCAATATACTTAGTAATTATGTAAAACTATTATGTCTGTTAGTATTTAGAACATGGAAAATGATGTTTCAGTGTCATAGTGTATATCTGTTCAAAGAAAATTTTTCCTTTATTGTTTATTAAGTTGCTCTTCCCAAATTGTTAGTGAAAAAAATCTAACAATATAGGTTCTCCATCTCTGCCATGAATAAATGCTTAATTAATGCTAAGAAACACTGAGTAGATACTACATGCCAGTTTTCATGTTACTGTGTCATATATTTTTTTAAAAAAGTAAGTATATTGAGAATTTATCTTTTGCATAAAATTAAAATGAGAAAAGTAGAATCCTAGAGATCACAGATTCTGTTTAAGATGACAGGATTTTCAGCCTCTGTTTTCATGGCAGATATCTTCCAAAAGTTACTTCTTGATGGTTTTTTTTTCTTTTGCTCATCTTAGCTGAAGGAAATGACTGACACATACAGGAATCAGAACATCTTTTTTTCTCCTGAAACACCTGGCATGATTTAGGGACTAAGAGTGAAGATCTTGCTGAGAAACTGAGATGTGCCCATAAAGTCTGATATGTTAAAACACATTGACACATTAAATCACTGTATAGAAAATTGAAGCAACAGAAAAACACATATAGATGGAAGAGAAAAATAAAAACAAAGTTTCCTGATTGTGAGATAATCATACTCATCACCTAATTAACCTGGATCCCCATATACATGCTCTGCATGCGCACATTTACACATACCCACTTTACAGAAAACCACAACCAATCAAAAGTTTGAAAACAAGTGACCCTGCTGTGTCCAGCCCCAGCACAAATATCTACAAAACAACTCAGGCACAGAAGGTTTGAGATCATTGTAGAAGCAGGGCAGGAAGATTCCAAGAGCAAGAAGAAGTGTGCTATGTGGTTTTGTCTCTTAGAAATGCCAGAGAAGCTATACAGGAAATCTCATCAACATGGCTGCCTAAACAAGCCCTGGATAAGGATGACATGACAAGAATGCTAGCATTAAAGAAGGAAATTTCATGGAGTCTCAACTCTAGACAAAGAACTAAAGGCAACCAAGCAATGCTGACAGTAGGGGAGAAATAATATTTTCTAGGCAAGAGTTCCCAATTGGTTGTATACTACCAAAATGCCAACCTGGACATAATATGCATACAAGTAACTTTAAATGGTCTGAGCAGGTTGTATTCACATATTTAAACACACACACACACACACACACACACACACACACACACACACACGAGAAAATAAAGTCCATGAATCTGAAAGAGTAAAGGAGGTGCAAAGGAGAGGCCAGCAGGAAGAAAGGGAAGGAGGGAAATAATATGATCATATTTTAATTAAAAGATAACTATGTAAAAATGTAAAAAGTGTTTATGAAATAATTCTAATAATAGGCACTTGTGTGGTAAATAAGAATTGTTTTCATAGCTATGCAATTGAAAAATATCACCATCATCAAGAGATAGTAGATGCGGTGTATACATATGTTAAAAATCTTTTTTGTTTTTTTTTTTCCTCTGGGTAATACCACTATTTATTGACTATATGGTATATTCTCTAGTACAGCAATACCCTAGAATGTTAGCAATTAAAAGATATTTGCAATTTTGTTTTATTAAGTGTAACATTCAATCAGGAAAGATGATAGAAGAGGGAGGTGAAAAAGAAAAACAAGGGCTGGAGAGATGGCTCAGAGGTTAAGAGCACTGACTGCTTTTCTGGAGGTCCTGAGTTCAATTCCCAGCAACCACATGGGTGGCTCACAACCATCTATGATGACATCTGGTACCCTCCTCTGTAACCTGTATACATAATAAATATTTTTTTAAAAAGAAAAACAATAAATTCAACACACATTCAACATGTATGACAAGAAAAATTTGCACTGCTTAAAATCTTAATTATCTAGACAAAATCCAAAAGAAAGGAAAAAATTGATTAGCCTTATTTGGTTACTCTGCTACCTGTTATTCAGCAAAATGTTAGAACATTTAATATCCCGGTGGAGGAAATTCTTTTTGTGACAGTAATCCAGTCCTTCCATTAGCTGTTTCATGAATGACTTGATATGGTCCTCAGAAAAGTGCACCAAACCTGATTCTAGCAGTCTCATTAAGTCATGGTCCATAAATTCAAATACAAGTTAAAAGGCACCTTGTCTTTCTTGAAATCTAGTGCATCTTGTTTGTCTGTGACAATTTCCTTCATGTTAACAACACTTCGATGGACTAACTGTTGAAGAATTTTGATCTCCCAGATGGCTGTGATTGGAAGCCCTCTTTCTCATTGTCTAGCCGAACCTTCTTCAGGGCTACTAGTTCTTCTGTGTCTTTATCCTTGGCTTTATATACTTGGCCATAGGTTCCTTCTCCAATAATCCCAATAATGTCAAACTTATCCACACATCATTTCCCCCAATCGCTTTCTGTTTGTCTTCTTTCTCCGTATCGAGGACAACAAATTTTTGGTCTCTTTTTATATGGTTGTTGAGGAGGTGTGATTGCCTTTGGCCCTGGAGAATCTGGGGGAGATGGATGTCCACCTGGTAGCTCAGGAGGAAGAGGCAAGTCTGTGAGTAAGTTTCAAGTCCTCTGTTCCTTCTCTTTCTTTGCAGGCTTTGAAGGACGCATTTCTTTTGGACTATCCATATTCTCATCTCCAGGTAACAAGGGAGAAAGGGGCAGAGGAGGCAATGTTGAAGTTTTCAGGTGTGGAATAGCAGCTGTTACGGATACTTGAGTCTTCATAGAAACCTGTACAGGGGGCTGAGAATTTGTCTGAGAGGATAGAGTAGATGTCCTTGGTCCTTGGGTGAGGAGAAGAGGGCAAAGTTGAAGTACTAGAAACAGGAATTTGACTAAATGGTGGTTGGGGAGAAGGCATTGGAACAGCTGGTAGTGGAGGCAAAGGTGGCAAAGGGGGTGTCTGAGGTGGAGGGGTAGTAGATGGTAAAGGGGGTGGAGAAGTAGTTGTGGGGAGAGGTGGAAGGGTCTCTTTTTCTGATGTCTCTGTCTCCTTTGAGGTAACAATCACCTCCTTCAGTGTTACAGATTTAGCGTCTTTTGTTCCCTGTGCTTTCAAACCCTTAACAGGATGCTTCTGCAAGTTCTCATCCAACTTAACCTTCCCTGTATCTAAACAATATTTTACCTCTGTATTTGAATGTGTTACATTTACCAATTCAGTTTCGGGGTAGATTTTTCTGACTTTATGCCTCTGAGTAACTTTTTAGACTCTAACCCTGACTCCTTCACCTCAACTTTATCTTTTTTAGTCAAAGTTATGGGTGAATCCTTGGAATCTTTTCCATCCATTTTTGTTGCTGCAGCAGCAGCTGCTCTTTCCTTCTTCTTTCTACTGAGTTCAGCTCCCAGGCTGGAATTCAATGGAAGCCTGACAGGTGAGATACTGGAATGACGGCTTCGAGATCCAGATCTCTTCTTACTATGAGAGGATGAATGTCTTGAATATGCAGGACTTCTGCTTCTGGACTTCATGCATTTCCTACTGGGAGTCTTAATATTGGGGCTGGAGAGATGGCTCAGCTGCAAAGAGTTCTGGCTGTTCTTGCTGAAGACTCAGGGGTGTGGCCCCTGGTACTGACACTAGCTGACTCATAGCAACCGCAACTCCAGTTCTGGATGATCAGATGCCTTCTTCATGCTTCCATAATTACTTGCACACATATGGTGCTCATCCATTACCCATTCAGTGCATACATGTGCACGTGCATGCACACACACACACAGACTCACAAACCCACACACACTTACACATTCTGGGTAAAATTATCACAAGTTCTATTAAGAAGTTTTATCTGCTTAGCTATTATACCTCTTTTACACAACTAAGCCATTCTTAGTTGGGAATTTTTCTTTGCCAAATAGAAAAAGGTATGATCTTGTAAATGTTTGCTTCAGTATCTATGGAAAAAAAATAGAAAACATATATATGTATATACAATAATTACTGTTTTGAAACTTTATCACTTCTATTAGGTAAGTTATTAGTGAATTACTAAAATTTTTAGCATCTGCACACTGCTTTAATCATGTATCAGAATGCTATATTTTTAAATAGAACTTTAGAACAGATACTGAATAATTTTAATTAGTAAATACCTACACTATTTGTATAAAACTAAAAGAAACATTGTTCAACATGTTTATAGTGGTACAAGTTGTTTTTGTTTTTGCCTTTTGACTTATGTGGCTCTTCCTATGTTATATACTCTTTAGTGTTACATTTCTTTTATAAAATACAAGAAAAATAAACAAACCTAATTCAAAATCTACCTTTATTCTAGCATAGAGTCACAGCTCAGAACTCCAGTGTACCTTCCTTGAGTATCATTCAATGCCCACTTAGATGCTGGTCAAAAATCTACTTTAATTTCTTATTTTGAATCACAACACTTTCTTTCTAGATATGTGGTGTCTTCCTCTGGTTGTCAGAATGAGAATGACTCCCATAGGCTTGTATGTATGAATATTTGGTCCCCAGTTGATAGAAGTATTTGCGAAGGATTAGGAAGTATGGCTTTATTGGAAAGGCTGTGGGATTTGAGGGTTAAAAAGCTCATGACACTCCTAGTTAGTTCTCTTTCTGCCTGTGGTTGTGTCTCAAGATGTTAACTCTCAGTTACTGCTCCAATGCCATGCCTGCCTGTCTGTTGCCATGCTCTCCACTCTGATGGTTATGGACTCTATCCCACTTTCCTGTAAACACAAACAAACTCTTTCTTGTGTAAGTTTCCTTAGTTATGGTGTCTTAACACAACAACAGAAAAGTAACTATGGCACTTCCCAGCTTCCTTTGCTTTTGTTTGTCTGTCCAGCACCTTTTCTTACAGGGAATTATAATTCCTCTGTCTAACTAAATATTCTTAGAATTTCTCATTGAGTGATTACGTCTTTCCTGCCATAAAAAAAAAAAAATGCCTCTGAGACACAGAAATTAGTCAAGACATGGTTTGTCATTTATGGTGGGTTTCATCAGAGCACTTTGGTTATTAGGGAGTTAGGATTCTCTCCCTCTCTGTAACTATTTATCACCTGTAGCTCTTCTTTTAGGGCTGAAGCCTTGTGAGACTACCCAAATTATGACGGAGAATCAGTCTTCTTCAGGGATGAGCCTCTTGATAGATTAGCCAATTCCAAGAGGCCAGCCCTAAGTATATATGAGAAATACTAACTGATCTCAGCAGGTTATATTTATAAAATTATATATATACCTCATAAATAAGTTTCTGTATGTAACAGTTATAATTACATAGTAAGTGGTCACAAATTTGAGTAGTGGGAGGGACATGAGAGAAAATAGAGAGAAGAGAGGGAAGAAATGATGCAACTACAGTATTTGTTTATGAAATTCTCAAAAAATAAAATTTGAAAAGTGTTATACCTATGGCTACCTCTGTCTCTCTGTCTCTCTCTCTCTGTCTCTCTTTCTCTCTCTCTCTCTCTCTCTCTCTCTTTCTCTCTATCTCTGTCTCTGTCTCTCTCTGATTTTTTGAAACAGGGTTTTTCTGTGTAACTTGGGATGTCCTGGAACTTACTCTGTAGACCAGGATGGCCTCAAACTTACTGAGATCTGTCAGCCTCCGCCTCCCAAGTACTAGCATTAATTGTGTGTACCACCATTGTTGAGTACTACATATATATTTCTAAAAGAAAAATTCCAGACATTTGATTTATATGGTCTGAGTTCTACAAAAGCATATTGGTGACAAGCTTATTCAAGATCTAATCAGGAACAAGTAGAGCTGAGAAGTGAGAGGCTCCTAGTGGTAATTTGTGATCCTCAGATCTATCTATTGTCAAAGCTAATGTCAGTCAGATTTAATTATGTGAGTCTTAAATTTTCATTTTACTTTAAATGAGTCTGCAATGTGTTTTTCTGACTTATTATCATTGAGTACTAATGAAAGTTTCAGTCGAAGCTGGGAGCATTTGCATTACCTTTTAATTCCATGTGCATTTTTCTCCACTTATCTAACACTGATGAGATATGGGAGAAAATTTTAAACACATCTTCAGGAAGTTTCTTGTCATCTTACAGTGAGCTACAAGACTCCATCTTATATAAACTTACCTTAAAAAGCACACTCTATTGCACATCTCTGTTAACTATGTTGGATTCAAGCCTCTAAGTAGTTAACTTGTAGTCAAGGTCATTTGTATTTATAGCTTTGTTCTTCCTACACACCTTCATTCAATCTGCAGCTTTAATGAGGATGTACTTTGCTATCATGCAAATCATTGTATCTGAGTATTACTTTTAAATAGGAGGAGCTCAGTGCTATGTATGGGCTGTGATTGATACCTGCTCATACTCCACATGGGAATGCATTTCAAAGCCAACAGTCAGGAGATGCAAGGTCAGCTTTATCTTGAAATGAGCAAGATGGGTCAACACAGTAATTAACTGCTCTCAGGGAAATCACCTCAAAGCCACTGTAGATTTGCAGTAGTCTTAAGACTTATTAGAAAATGGACTTGACAATGTAATTAAACTGTCAATCAGCTGGGAATTAAATGTGTATGAAGATAAAAATTTGTGAGAAAGCTTTTGAATATTTGTAGATTAGAGATGATAAAAAATTGGAATCCTGAAAATATTTGTTGTTTGAAATAAAGAACAGGAAAAGAGAATAAGAAGTGAAGAGATGCCAGGCTAATATGATTGAAAGTGGAAAAAAAGAGATAACTGGGTCTTGGGAAAAATCATCAATGTGAAGAAACAAGGGGGGACATAATTAGAAGTAGGAAGATTTCTTGGTATGCTAATTAAGTATTAAAAACTCATTTGCATTTCTAGCATAGAGAAGAGGCATGAAAGTGATCGATGTGGATGAATATATAGAATATACAGGATGACATCTAAGCAAGTTTCAATTGAAAGCAAATAGAATACTCAAAGTCAGAAGCCATATATGGCCCTATGTTATAGAACATGAAAACACTGTTTCTCAACAGCTCTATTTACATACATTTTTGCACTCAGTTTGGATCCAGGCTTGGAGCTAAGGGAAACTGGTAAAGAAATAATCAGAAGCCGAGAGTCCAAAACATTACTGAGGCAGAAGAAAAACAATATAATGTGGGCTTACAACATTATCATATTGCATTATTTTAGTTTTATAAAATATGGTAAAGTTTTCCACAGGTACAGTGCATATTCTGTGTCTATGAGTATTTTGTATTACTACCCATTACATCAAAAACTTGCCTCTATTTTAAAAGAGCAGAAATGATATGTAAACAAATTGATCCCCAGTATCAATGGGGGATTCCTACTGATATTCTTTGCTTTGGTGGTCAGTAAATCATCTTCAGAAAGCATGGCATAACTGGTAATATCTTGTGGGTAGAAAAAGGAGACTTAGAATCTTGTGTTCTGATATTGAGTTGACTGCTGTGAAATAGAATATTTAACTAGGTAAAGATGTGTTTGCATTTTTTTCCATCTTGCCTGGCTAAGATACTTGCTCCATCTAATAAAAAGCTGAATGGCCAATAGTCTAGAAGAGGAACTGTAGCAGGAAATCAGGAACTATACGTGTGAACGATCACGTCAGAGGACTGGAGACGAGTGGGGTGTGGTTAACTGGAAAGGATTCCAGAAGTAGACCTCTGAGGGAGAGGACCAGGACAGGAAGCCGGCATTCTCTCGGGAGAGTTCCTGACTGGGTGCGCAGTTCGGGCCAGCAGTGCAGGAGTACGGCGTGGGGATGAGGAGTTTCCCTTAGAAACGCTCCTGTGCGCTGCAACCTTATCCCTCCATTTTCTCTTAAAACCTTCTCTGTTTTGTAAGTGATTTTCACAAAATAAACCCCATTTAAAACATATCTCATAGCGGGTTTATACCGCGATAAGGAACAATCAGTGGGGCTGTCAAACAGAAAACAAGTAGGAGGAGAAATCCAGGCTTGAGCAAGAGAACAAGGAAGAAAGAGGAGACACCTGTGACCAGCTAGCCAGACACAGAGAAAACAGGAGAGTAGGAGATGCAAAATAAAAAGGCAAAATGTAGATGAAGAGAAACAGGTTACATTACAAGAATAATTGTTAATGGGACAAGCATAAAATAATGGCTAAGTATTCCTTACTAATAATAAGTCTCCATGTCATGATTTGGGGGCAAATGGTCCAAGAAAGTCTGATACATTTGGCACCCAATATGTGGTCTGAATTTTCACATAGGACCTGAGAAAGCTGGAAAAAAATTAAAAATAAGGATACAGGTCCTTTAAGAGGCTCTGACATACAGTGAGCACTTGAGTAGCCAGCATATTAAGTAGAAAGAACAAGCTAAGTAAAAATATCTGTCACAGTACAGGCACCAACTTCCTAGCGTTGGGGTGGTTAGATGCTGTTTCTGGTAAAGTGCAGTCCCTGATTAAATAGAGCCCCCAGTTAAACACGACTGCTTTGTGCTTGTGTTAAAAGATGTGAGCTCTCAGCTCCTTGTTTCTGCTGCCATGCCTGCCACTTGCTATTTGGTCTCCCTGCCTTGATAGACTCTTGTCCCTCTAGAACCATAAGCCTAAATAAATTTTCTAGCAAAGTTGCCTTGATCATGCTGTTTTATCATAGCAACAGTCTTGACTTCCTTCACATGAAAGATATTCATTAACTATGTGTATGAGTATTAATTTGCCTAGTGTTAATGCTAAAGAGAAAGCTCTCCCTTTATCAAAGAAAATTTACTTCTAATTTGCTTATTCTTTGTCTTTAGTTAGAAAGAAACATCCTCTGGATTCTTGGAATTATCATTTTAATGGAAATCATGTTACAGTTTCCAATTCATACATCTAATAAATCCATCACAGAAGAACACATTTGTGAGTTTCAGTGGAAAGGGGAATCAGTTTTAGACTAAAGATGGCTCTGATTGGGCTCTGCTGATGTGGCATAGTAGCTTGTAGGATAAAGCTTTTTCTCTTAATACACTCAAAATCATGTCTAATCAATACATAGATTTGAAACCTTCATTTTAATATCATTATGCTTTGGAATTATGCTGCAAATAGAGATGAGGATTTTCTTCCCTGAAATGGTAAAAATGCATCAGGTTTGGCTTTTAGCTAGAAGCCCATGATGAAAAGAAGACTTCTTTACAATTGCGATGTTCTTTTATGATTCATAACAACTTTGTAAACATTATTAGAACTCATCTGATTTAGTCATAGAGAGGCAGAGTGACTTGACTTGGAAACCCATTTGTGTAAATTGCAATGCCACTGCAGCTGGGAGATTAGAACTTCAGCATCAGATTTCTAAGATCTTTGCATAGTATCAGTACAAAGATCTTTTATTTTCCTTTTAGACTGTGTTTCTATTATTTAACAAAGAACAAATTGTTACCTTTCCTGTTGCTGGTATAAAACACCCAATAACAACTTAAGGAATGAATAGTTTATTTCGGCTCATGGTTTGATGGTTCAGCCAATCATGATGCAGAATGCATGGTGCAGAGTCGTCTAGTAATAGAATCTGAAGAGTAAGGTGTGTGTCTAGATTGTGCTGGGGAAGGGCATTATGACAAAGTGATAGCAGAGTGGTTCCAGCAATAGAATCAGAAGAGTACTGAGAGTTCCACTGTAGTCAGGAAGCAGAGAAATGAATGATGGGTTTCAGGACCTTCCTCCTTCTGGCTTGTTTTATTCAGTCTGGATTCCATCCATGAGGTGTTACTCACATTCAGAAAGGTCTTTTTTACTGATTAAACCTCTAAAAAATATTCTTCCTTATACCCAGAAGTGTTTCTGCTACGTGATTTAAAACCCTGTCAGATTAAGAATGAAAACTAATCACTACATTTAATTAAATACTTGAGCTAGGTATGCCCTTATCAAAGTAAATTAGAGTTGACCATTAAGTGTCTTGTTCTTTGCCTAGTGCTATGGGTGGAATTGTGCCTCCTCTGTTTAAAGTTACATACCAAAGTCCTATCCCTAATGTGACTGCATATGGAGGGTAAACACTGAAGAAAATAAAGTAAATGGATCATAAAGATGAGGTCCTGATCTAATAAAGTTGGTGTCATTATAAGAAGAGAAAGAGACATAGAAAGCATTTCCCACATGTACAGAGGAAAGGCCACATAAGAAACATGATAAGAAGGCAGCTACCTGTAAGCATGAAGCTTGATCTTTCCAGATATCAACATGAAACACATCATAACCTAAAGACATTCTAGTTTTTAGAATTACACTGAATTGTTTTCTGTTATCTAAACCATATAGTACATTGTGGGTTATTTTCTTGGAGATCTCTAGTAGATTATGCAGATAGGAAGTATTCTCAGGGCAGGAATTGGACATGCCTTTCCTTAGGCATTTTCAACATTAGGTTAGTCTAGTCTATTATAGCATGTAGAAGACCTCTACGTGTTGAAATCATGAACTGTTGACATATAAAGTGGAATGATGGTAAATAATGTTCTTACTGGTGAAAGGTTTTGTTGTACATCTGTATCACCAGCTTACAGTCAAGTCAATTGAAAGTTTGATATTTAATAATTCAAAAATTCTGATTATTGGATTAATTTATATTTTTAATTTTCAAAAATGATAGTGACCAGTATCATTTTCATTTTAGTTTATTTATCTATCCAGTAATTTCCTATACTTATATTGGTTCTAGACACAGTTTCTAGCCACAAGAATGTCTAACACTAATCACTGTTATTGCAATGATGGTGACTAAGAATGTTTGACTCTATAGCAAGCTGTAACAAGCTCTTTGCAGGCACCATCTCATTTAATATCTATAACAATGTCTTTGACTATTATTTGGGTTTTTTTTAATGCTGAGGACTGAACCCCATGCTTAATGCACACCAGACAGGTGCTTTACCAGTGAGCTACAAAACAATCTTCTGGCTTAAACACCAACACTATCAACTTTTCTAAATTAGGAAAGTGAGAATTGGAGAGATCACATCCCATTTGAATACACATGGGTAGTAGAAGGCAGAGTTAGGCCTCAGTTCAGTCTGGAGAGTCTGTAATGTAACCAGGACTCTGCTCAATATCTGCACTGTCATGACAAAAATGGAGGCAGATGATAGGGACCCACCATAAGGCTGGTGAAAGACACTGGTGTGTAGACAGAAGAGATGGCTAGTGTTAGAAGAGATGTGAGCATGGCCGAAGAAAACTTTGTTGGGCTGAAAGGGAGAAATTAGAATGAAAGAGTGAGACATCAGATAAGCTTTTTGATGCTTTAGACAAGTTGGGTGATAAACTGGGAAACCCAAGGATTTGCAGGGCTTCAGGTTGGATGTCTGTTGAGGACAACAACCTCAGATGAAAAAGACTGAGTATAAGTGCAAAAAGGTTTTCCTGCAGCATCCTGTTCTGCACCTTACCTAATCCCTGTCATCTGCTGGCAGACTTTTGTAATTTTTTCAAAGGTCAGCTTTCTCATGACACTCACTTCACAATGTTTAATCTACCTAGTGATGGCCAAGAGATGAACCAGGTCACACCTTTTTGTCATTGATGCCTACCAATTAATTTAGATTTTCTTTTTTTTTCTTTTTTTTTTACAGCAATGTTTCCTTCAGAAAAGAAATTTGAATTTGGCAGGATCACATTGGAGATCTTATCATGATCAGGCCATAAAGGAGCCAACTGGTCTGGCTGGCCCTGGTATCACTGCCTAATGACAACTCTCTGTAACACTAACTCTAGCCTTAATATACTTAAAAAACATACAAAGTTTGAAATAAGTTATGTTTGTAATATTTCCTTAGCACATTCTTATGATACATTTTATTACAGGAACATCTGACAGCTGGCATAGACTTTTAGCTTCTAGTGAAAACTCGGATCTTGTAGGAACATACAGTGTCCAAGTTTTCTTTCCTATTTTAAGTTTCTCAGGGCCTCTGGCTATATTTGAATCATATCTGCAATGATTTACTCTGAAATAAACCTGGGACTCACTGGGGTATTAGGTCCATTAAAGAGTTCGCTTTGTTTTATATAAATATATACTGTCTCTTTCTTGAAAAGAGCAAAGTCATAGGGAAGAACCAGTTTAATATATATTTCCAGAGAAAGTGGGAAAAATTGCACAAAATTCCCAACTTCTGTATTAAAATTGACTACCCAGAATCCTGTTCTACTTGAGCAAAGTCTTATTCAAAGCTTGAGACTTGTTTCAAAGTAGGATGTATATTCTGGAAATGTACAGTAGCGTTAGGGAGATGAATAGGAAAGAAAAGTATGGTTCTTTGGTATGTGTAATATATTACATTGTTTTTCTCATCCATTTGAAACATGCTCTGCTAGTTAGTTTTATGTGTCAACTTGATACAGCCTAGAATCATTTGAGAAGAGAGTTTCAGCTAAGAAACTGTTTGGATCAGGCTAGCCTGTAGGCATTTCTTTTGGGGACCGCATTAACTGTTGGTTGATGTAGGAAGACCCAGCCCATTGTGGGCACAACGCCTCCTAGACAGGAAGTTATGAACTACAGAATATAGAAAAATGCTAGATGACAGCGAACAGGCAACATGGATACATTCAATTAGCCCTGCTCTTGACTAGAGGCAATGTGACCAGCTGCATCAAGTTCTGGCCCCTTGGCTTCCTTCCCTGCACCAATGGGCTATCATTTGGAATTTGAGCCAAATAAACACCTCCCTCCCCTAAATTGAGGTTTGTTAAAGTGTTTTATCACAGCAACAGAAATGAAACTAGAACATGTGCTGACAGATTCCAAAAGAACAGGGGCAGTGTGTGTGTGTGTGTGTGTGTGTGTGTGTGTGTGTGTGTGTGTGAATGAAAATGAATGAACACTAGTTCAGAAGAGAGAGAGAGAGAGAGAGAGAGAGAGAGAGAGAGAGAGAGAGAGAGAGAGAGAGAGAGAATGAACCCAGGTATTAAAACAAATGACAAGATGCTTCTAAGAAAGGGAATTATAGACTAGTTAATTCATGTAAATATTTTCTAATACTTAATATGAGCTGTTGTCTAACAATAAGTGTCTGGGCTGATGTGAAGATGAAATGCACACTACTTTGTTTTCAAGATCATAATAATATAAAGTAAGATGTGCCAAGTGCTTTAGAGACATTTAGTCAATATGATGAACATAAAAATTTATAGTCATTCACCTTAGACTAATATGAATTTTACTAATTCTACACCTTTGTGGTCAGATTGACTGGAGCCTGTAACACAGTTTCCAAGGTGTCAAACAGCTGGACATTAGAGTCAACAATGTGTTGCACTATGCCTGTAGTTCATTTTATTTTACCAAAATGAATATTGTACAAAATTTAATACAAATTAAATATAAACATAAAATAATGATTGTGAGAAGTAAGATTCAATATTAACTAACCTCCTCGTTAATATAGATTTAACGATAGTAAATTTAGGTAATAAACATCTAAATTAGACAGACCTAAGAAATTTCAAATATTTACTTCCATATTATAGAAAAATAAGTTTTTATGTTAGTATAGATGCCAACTCCAAACTCTACATTTTCTCTGGTTCTCTATTAAGGAAAAGGGGTCATAGACTAATTTGTAATTCATCATCAAATCCCCTTTGTAGGGAGCTGCGTTGTACCACGCCCTAAAGGTGGCGCTGGTTTCCGCCTTCCACCTTTCTCGATGGTGAGTACTCTCGGGAGTAAACAACTCCTTATTGGCTGTAGGCGAGGATGGTGGCTTGCTTCCAGCGCCTCGGGACCTATGGGCAATGTCTACGTGGCTTACCGGGATTGGAAGCCCAGAGGGTATTTAGCCACAAGCGGACTCCTCCCCCCCCCCCCCCCCCCCCCCCCCC
>PVIH01006147.1:0-91126 GCA_004025045.1 Sigmodon hispidus | reverse complement strand
AGTTATTGGTTAGACTAATGAGAAGGCATGTGGAGGAAGGCAGTGTTATGTAGAAGGATAAAGGGATGTTTCCATGGTTAGGAGCATTTGCTGTTCTTCTAGAGGACTTGGGTTTGTTTCTCAGAACCCACATTGCAGCTCACAAACATCCATAACACTAGTTCCAGGTCTGGTATCCTCGTTTGACCTCTAGGTACTATGCATACATGTGGTACATGTAAATACAAACACACAAAACACTCATACACATAAAATAGATAAATCTTAAAGAATTTAAAAAGCATAGAGAATCCTATAGTACAAGATCTGTCACGTTGTGAGCTTTAGTTATCTACGGCTGTAGTAACTGTTGTCATCTCCCTTGGAACACATTTGGAAAACCTTAACCTGTAGGATTTCCCTAGGGACCATCATGTCTGCAACGCTTTGTGGATTTTCATTACATTGTGGACTTTGTTACTCCAACAATAATTAGAATTATAATTGTTTTTCATTTTCCCTGTAGCCTGGTAACTAATGGACACTGGGTGAAGAGAAAACCATCTAGTTCCCTTACTTCCTCATTGAGAGAACTATATCATCAAGATACCCTAAAGGCTCTTTAGAGGAAGCTAGCACCCCCAAGGTTCCTCTCTGGACAAGTCTGTAGAAACACCAGCTACCTTACTTGATGTCATATGACAGAGAAAGACCAATGGCCGAGAAGATGACTTTGGCAGCATGATGGCATGAGATTATATAATCTTGCCAGCACAATTCAAATTCTCAATATAATTCTGACCCCATATTATAATAAACTCAAATGGGAAATGGAGATAAAGCTGGTTCATGAAAGAGTTAAAGAGTTAAGCAGAGATGCTTGCAAAGGACTGAGACCCACAAGGGCTGTCTTTTCTGAAAAGAGAAGAAAGCTGGGATTACCCACCATAGGCTTTTACATGAGATGGAGGCTACCAGAGCCCTGTCATTCAGGGCACAAGACTTTCTTTATCTGCCTGGTACTCAAGTCTCTAGCTAAAGAAAAAAAATCTTGTAAACTCAATTCCAAGAAAGATCAGATAAGAATGAAAAATACTATGCGGATTGAATAAAAAATGGCTCCAATAGGCTCTTATATTTGAATGCCTAGTTACCAGGGAGTGGCACTGTTTGAAAAGATCAAAAGGATTTGGAGGTAATAGGTTGGAACTAGTTTGTTGGAACAGGTTTGACCTTGTTGCAAGAAGTATATCATTGAGGGTGGCCTTTGAAGTTTCAAAATCCTATACTATGCCCAGAGTCTCTCTGCCTAGGGATCAGGATGTAGCTCAGCCATGCCCAGAGTCTCTCTGTTATGGATCAGGATGTAGCTCAGCCATGCCCAGAGTCTCTCTGCTATGGATCAGAATGGAGTTCAGCTACTGCTCTAGCATTTGCTTGAATGCTGCCATTCCCCCACCCTGCCGCATAATAATAATGTCATAAATGTCTGAAACTATAAGAAAACCTCCATTTAATGCCTTTTCTTATAATAGTTGCCTTGTTCATGGCTTCTCTTCATGGCACTATAACAGTGACTAAGACAATAACAAAATAGAAACATTTTATAAATGAATCTCATGGACACACAAGATTGCTGAAATCCTTTTAATAGAAATACTAAAAAAAAAAAAAAAAATAAAGAAGAAAAAAACCTATTTTAGTCTTTTATTGCTTTTTGAAAAATCAGTATCAAACTTTATATAAAAAGCAAAACATTCTGAATAGATTAAAAACATACAGTAGTAAAACTTTCTTTTCTCTAAAATATATGAAACATAAAAAATAAAATCTAGGGATTGAAGAGATGGCTCAGCGGTTAAGAGCACCATCTGCTCTTCCAGAGGACCGGGGTTCAATTCCAAGCACCCACATGGCAGCTACCAACTGTCTGTAGTTCCAGTTCCAGGCAAACACCAAGGCAAATAAATAAATAAATAAAGATTTTTTTTTAAAAAAAAAGAAAAAAAAATAAAATCTAAAACTCCTCAAGCCAGGTTAAGCTCAGCTACAGATGAAGAAAGCACAGTAGGTCATAGCTAATGCCCATAGATACACTATAACCACCACAAATTTCTGATAAGCAACTCTTCTACAGTCAAACCAGAAGTTTTGCTTTGTTTTGTGTGTGTCTTTGTATGTGCTTTAAATCACTTTATTCACACAGCATCTTTCAATGAAAAGATATTGTTTTTGCTTAAAGTTCACTAATGAGTGAGTACATTCCCTGTTTATTCTTCTAGGTTTGTGATACCTCGCTTAGAAGGATATTCTCCAAATCCATCCATTTGCCTGTGAATTCTAGTATATAATTTTTTCTTACTTCTGAGTAGTACTCCATCACACCCCAAAGGCATTAGCTCAACTGTGTTCATAGCAGCATTATTTGTAATAGCAAGAACGTGGAAACAACCTAGATGCCCCTCAACTGAAGAATGGATTAACTAACTGTGGTACACCTATTTTGGTTTTATAGTGAGTGGGTCCTAGAGAAAACACACAATTCTTATCAGTAAAAGCACACTGACTTTTAAAAAAAGCTACATTTTATTATCCAGTACATGCCTCTCTCTCTCTGTCTCTGTCTCTGTCTCTCTCTCCTCAAGAAGAAGACAGCATTAGATGTGTAGAGGCCTATCCATATCTTATAGTTCTTCATTTCATTATCATAATAACATTCTGGAAAAGTAGAATCATAAACAATAGCTAATTATACAAAACAAAGAAAGATGCAGAGAGATGAACCATGTTTAGAGATATAACATGGTTTACATGTTTAGAGAGTAACAGTTACAAGCTTGAAGTCTGCCATATAATAGTGTTTGCCTTTCCTGCTCTCAGGATCTCATATAACCAAGGTTAGCTTCAAACCCACTGCCTACATGGTAGATGAAGCTTGCCTTAACTACTGAACTTTCTACCTCTACTCTCATTTCCTGGGATTTTAGATTTGTGACACCATGCCTGGTTTTGATATGCTCTGATTTAATGTGCCTAACAAGATTGTGCACTGGAGTGTGTATATGTGTGTATGGTGTATGTGCATGCATGTGTATGTGTGTTTATAAAGTTCAGAGGAGGGGGAAGGGAAAGTGTTCTCCTCTACTCCCCTCCAATTTCTTTGAAGCTGAGTCTCTCTTTGAACCAGGAACTTGTGTGTGTGTGTGTGTGTGTGTGTGTGTGTGTGTGTGTGTGGCCATGAGACAGCAAATTCCAGTGATTCTTGTTTCTGCTACCTCAGTGCTGAACAACCAGCTTGCTCTGTCAATACTGGGATCTGAACCTTGGTCCTCATGGTTGTGCATCCATTATTCTTAACTGCTGAGTCACTGCCCTAGCTCTGGGTCTATTCTCCTTGAGATGCTGTGTTGATGGAGAATGAAAATTTTGGGGGGAGTGAAGTGCTTTAATTTCAAAGGAGTAGATAAAATAGATCCTTCCAAATGATTGTCTACTTGTAATTTGTACTATAAATGCTCAGATACATGAGCCACAGGCATTGATGTTGACTACATGTGTGGTTTCTATGCTCCTTTCTCATCTGTTTTACAGCTCAATGGTGGTCACTCAAGAACAGTTTAGAAAAGGCATTTTATTCACAGTCTACCAACCAAACCTTCTTGCTACTCTGAAGCTTTATCTTTTCATATTAATGTTGTGTCTCTTTCTCCATCAGAAAGTGGTTTATCCAGA
This sequence comes from Sigmodon hispidus, assembly GCA_004025045.1. Classification (NCBI taxonomy): domain Eukaryota; kingdom Metazoa; phylum Chordata; class Mammalia; order Rodentia; family Cricetidae; genus Sigmodon; species Sigmodon hispidus. The sequence goes on along the minus strand of PVIH01006147.1, from coordinate 87,415 downwards.
AACATCTCTCCTTCTTTCTATTGAATACTCCCTTGTCTCTTCTTTATACCAGGTGTGGCTTGCCTTGCTGAAGCAGTACTGTGGTTTTCTATGATTGGTCCCCATTCTAACACTTCAGTTCTTGAACACCTCTGCCACAAACATAAGACAAACAACTTGCAAATCCTCGGGGCAATACAATTACTTTGTCTGGATTTCTTTAATGTGTTTTCTGCCTTAAAAAAGATTACCTGCTTCAAAGCAAACACACATTTGACTATTTCACTGTGCTATTTATTTTAAGACCCATGTCTTGTTCATTGGAACACTTGCCTTATCCTAGCCAGCAGACTTATCAGCCTTATTTTATGCCTCCTCATTCCTGTTTCATAGTTTATCTATGGAAACTTCTAGTTACTTTATAACTTTGTGTATATGTGAACACACATACCTACAAATGTATGTTTTTTTTTACTAGAGTAGAAAAGCCTAGCCACCAGAGGTTACAATGATAACTTGTTTAGCTTCTAGCCAAAGGCCAGACGCATAGTAAGTGCTCAATAAATACCCACATAGACATGTCTTTATTTGTCTGAGAGGAGATGGCATTAAATTATAGCTCCTTTTGTATGTTTTCTACTTTTTAATCTTAAGTTTGATTTGTGCTTTTCTTTCTACTATTTCCTTTTTAATCTTCCCTATATCAGTCAATTATCTGTTTGTTTTATATGCCTTTGAGACAGATATCAGAATAAAGTCATTGATTGAAGCAGTATCTTTTATTTCTCCCTAGCTCTGGGTCCAATTCTCTGGTAAGTATGCTCAATTGCTTTTAATCTTCACAAGAGCAAATGCAGAAGGTTGGTGTTCACCACCAAGGAGTGTCCTGTTCTTCCCTTCATTCTTAGGAATCACTCACTGAGGACGTTGACTGGGAGCATTAAGAAGCAACATGCTGTGAGCTTTGTCAATGTCATGGTGCAAAAAAACCCAACAAGGTGTTTCATAGCATCATTTGAGGTCACTCCTGATTTTTTTAGTTTTCAGAACTGAGTATTTGATGTCTTTACACATTATCACCAAGAAGAGGAGATAAACCTCAGTTTCCCTTTTCAAAACCAGCCAAAGACCACTTTCCCTAAAAATATCTGTGTTTGGTTCCCTAACAAGCCCAGTAAGACTGGCTAACTGCTTGAATAGTTGACCAAGATAAAGAGCAAACATGGCTATTTACTACATAATCCTCAGAGACCTTAAGTTTAAAAATTCAAGTAATAATTTTATTTATTTGACAAAGAACTAAAAAAGAATGATATAAATATAAAATCTACACATCATCTATTTATCATCTATCTGTTATCTATCATCTATCTGTCTCCATCTTATCATCATCATCTCTTTGTAACAGTAATAATCTATATTTTTAACATGTCTATGGTCTTTTCAGTGAGTTTGCAGAACGTGTCTCCAATGAAGCAAAAGACACAGATTATGAATCTAAAACAACAAGTTGCTTTATGCAGGAAAAAAAAAAGTCTATCACTTGCTGCAGAAAACACATTACAAACTACACATTGATGGCCACAGGGTGGCCCACAAAATGCTCATCTTCTTGGATCGATGTAATCTATCATCATTATTAGAAAAAGTCATTTCATTTCAGATAGCTCTTCTCTGCTTCCCATCCATGTCCCATCTGATCCCATTATGTGATCTCAGAAATAATATCAAATTATTGGGTAGTAGAAGAAAATCTAGCACCATGTAGCAAGAGAACACAGACAGACCTTGAAGGTAGATTGTTTTGGGTTCAGCTACGCTACAGATAAAACTATAACATTTTGTTTTTTTACCTAAAAACCACAATCTGCCTCCTTGCATGCAAAACAGGTGCTAGAATGCCCATCTCAGCATTCCTGAGAATCCTGGCAGGAGTGATTAGCACAGTCCTTAGGGCAAAATAAAATTCCCAGAAAGTCTGGTCTCCTCACTAATGGAAGGCAGAAATAATAACATAATTCAATGTGATGAATTGGAATAATAAGACAAAAATCACACAACTGATGGCTAACTCATTACAAGGAGAGATTCATGGCTGGAATTAACATGGCTCTGGGCAAGGTTAGTCCTATGTAGAAAAGAAGCCCCCTGTGTTTTATATTAGGTCTCATGTTTTACATTCCAAAAATTTGTATTTGATTTGTATTTAAATAGAAACCAGGAATAACAAATGCATAGGATATAAAGATTTCCCAAAGTATTAGATATTGGCAAATCAAACATGAAAGACCCAGGTTCTTGTGACCACTTATCTACAGAGAATTAAGTTGTAGGGGATACTCATCTGGGATTCATCTTCCTTTCACATTTCTACTGAGCTATAATTGATAGGCAAATAAATAATACTTGCTCCATAAACTGATTATTGATATGCAAATGGTAAACTGTATGCATAGACATAATCAACACTTACTAGTTTATATCATCATATACAAGGACAAGTTTATATTCACAGCAAATAATAAACCTTTACCACATCCACAAGTAGCCTTGTATAACTCTCTTTTTCTTGCTCTTTTCTTCCTCTGCCTTCTTCTTTTTGTAGTTAAAAACACTTAAGATCACATCCATGTCCCTTAAATGCTTTAAAGTATGCACTTTCTACTCAAAAGCTATATACTGATCATTTATATCCAGTTTCTGAATTTTAATAATCTTGAATATCTATAATTTAATACCAATGGAATAGTCTCCTCCATGTTTTCTTGTAACCACTTCCTGTCTTACATTCTTACATCACTAGCTATTTTAGATGTTTTCTGTTAGAGACACTTTGAGACAACTGTGGATGTTGCCCATTCTGGTTGTCCCTTGCTAAAGAAAAATATTTGTCATAAGAAACACAATGCTCTAAAATAATCAATGATGAACCTTCATGGAAAGGAACTTAACCCTCTGAAGGTAGATGACAGTCATACATGGGCAACTGGTGGAGCCTCTTTTAGTAGAATCAGAGTATGTTCCTGGTGTGAATTGACAACTTGGAGCTCATTCCTTACAAAGGAACAGCCTTGATATTGGGATGAACGACTCAGACCTACCTAAACTGAATATGTCAGACCAAACTGACTCACCTTGGGATTCCTTGTCCTCCTTGGGAAAGGAATGGGGAGTGCGGGGAGTGGCTGAGTGATAACTGGAAAGAAGGAAGGGAGGGGAGCAGTGGTAGATATGAAAAAGAACTTTTTAAATAAAAAGAATCAAAGAAAGAGAAAGAAACACTAGGCTAAGTATTCACTCATCAGGAATAATTTAGTTTTTATGCATTTATAAACTGGAAAATACAAGAACCAATCATCTTCTTACTTAACAGTAGAGGTCACAGAGGCTTAAAGAAACTTTCATATTTGTCATGCAGATGAAGCTGATAAGGCAGGAATAGAAGAATGTTCATTCCTAACCATGTTAATAACATACCTGTCTTAGTTAAGTTTTCTTTTGCTGTGAAAGGACATCATGACCAAGGCAACTCTTTTTTTTTATTTGATTTTTTATTATGAATAAAGTCATATTTTTTATCCATGTGTACCCTTGTTCAAACTCCCTTCCCCTTCCGGCTCCTCCCAGTCACTCTCTCTTCTCCCTATCACTTTATCTCCTCCCCAGCAAGGGCAGAAGGTCCCAAGGTGCCAAGGTGGCTTAGTTCAACATCCACTCCTAGCTGATCTGCTTTACTCACCCCAACATCAAGGCTGTTCCTCTGGAGCAAATGGGCTCCAAGACACAGATCCAAGGTGCTTCAGATTTCAAGCTGTTCAGTGGTCATGGTTTGCAGCTTGGACATGCTTTGTTTTTTGTTTAAAGTCCACTAAGGAGTGAGTACATCCCCTGCTTATCTTTTTGGGTTTGTGATACTTTGCTCAGGAGGATATTCTCCAAATCCATCAATTTGCCTGAAAATTTTAGGATATCATTTTTCCATTGTGTAGATGTATCACAGTTTGTTAATCCATTCTTGAGTTGAGGGGCATCTAGGTTGTTTCCAGGTTCTTTCTATTACGAATAATGCTGCTATGAACATAGTTGAGCTAATGCCTTTGGCGTGCAAATGTGCATCTTTAGGATATATGCCCAGAAGTGGTATTGCTGGATCCTTGGGGAGATTGAGTCCCAGTTTTCTGAGAAATCTCCATACTGCATTCCAGAGTGACTGAACCCACCAACAAGGGAGGAGTGTTCCCCTTGCTCCACATTCTCTCCAGCATAGGCTTTCATCTATGTCTTTTATCTTAGCCAATCTGACAGGTATAAGGTGGTATCTCAAAGTTGTTTTGATTTGTATTTCTCTGATGGCTAAAGATGTTGAACACTTTTTCAAGTGCCTTTCAGCCATTTGTAATTCTTCATTCCCTTTTTAGTTCTGAATCCCACTTTTTGATTGGGTTATTCAAGGTTTTAGGCTCTAGTTTCTTGAGTTCTCTATATATTTTAGATAGCAGTCCTCTGTCATTGGTAGGGTTGGTGAAAATATTTTCCCATTCTGAAGGCTGTCATTTTGTCTTATTGACTATGTCTTTGACTTTACAGAAGCTTCTCAGTTTCAGGAGGTCCCTCTTAATGATTGTTGTTTTTAGTGTCTGTGCTACTGGTGTTATATTTAGGAAGTGGTCACCTGTGCCAATTCTTTGAAGGGTATTTCTCACTTTCTTTTCTATCAAGTTCAGTGTGGCTGGGTCTTTGATCCACTTAGATTTGAGTTTTGTACAGGGTGGTAGACTTGGGTCTATTTGCATTTTTCTACACATTACCATCCAGCTATGCCAACACCATTTGTTAAAGATACTATCTTTTTTCTATTGAATATTTTGGGCCTCTTTGTCAAAGATAAGGTGTTCATAGGTTTTTGGGTTAATGTCAAGATCTTCAATTCAATTTCATTCATCCATAAGTCTGTTTTTATGCCAGTACCAGGCTGTTTTTATTACTGTAGCTCTATAGTATAATGTAAAGTCAGGGATGATGATGCCTCCTGAGGTTCTTTTGTTGAGCAAAATTGTTTTGGCAATCCTGGCTTTCCTGTTATTCTAAATGAAATTGAGTATTGTTCTTTCAATGTCTGTAAAAAATTGTGTTGGATTATGAAGGGAATTGCATTGAGTCTGTAGATTGCTTTTGGTAGAATTGCATGGCAATTCTTATAAAGAAAACATTTAACTGGAGTGGCTCACTTACAATTTCAGAGGTTCAGTTCATTTTCATCAATACAGGGAGCATGATGGCATGCAGGTACTGCTGGAACTGAGTGCTACATCTTGCAAACAACAGGAAGGCAACTGACAGTCACATTGAGAGAAATTTCAGCAAAAGAGACAGCAAAACTTGCCCCCGAAGTGACACACTTCCTCTAGAAGGCCACACCTCCAATAATGCCACTGCTTGAGAGTCATTTTTTTCCCCCAAGCCATCACAATATCATAGGTGATGGCTCACTGATAAGCTTTGGTCTTAACATGAAGATCAATTATGCATATGTGCTCTATTCCATTGGGGTGGCTATTACTGAGGGAAATAAAGAGTATGTTCATAGGTAACATGAGAGGTGGCCTTGCTTTTCCCTAGTTGACTTGTCAGAGCCAAAATTGCAGTTACACCTGGGTTCCAGAGAGTAAGAGGGAGTTTGTCCCATGATTATCTGTTTCTGTTTGTCCCTAGCCAGGGCAGGGTTCTTGAAGCTATTTTGATCATGAACAATTTCTGAAGAATTAAGAATATAGTTGCAAGAAACGTATTTAAGGATGCATTCTCTGGTCCCTTAAATGAACAGAGCATTGATTCCTTCAAACGGGGCAAGGGAAAAAGAAAGAAAAAAGGATAAGTTGATTGACTGGCCTCAATAGTTTCTTTGGCTTTAATTTTAGTACAGTCATGATACATCTTTATTTAGATGGTTTAAAAGTTCAAATGACTCTTGTTTTTAAGCATAGATAAATAAGAAGTCTCTAAATTTGTCATCATACATCAATATTGCACTGGGTTCATAGATGTAGCTTTACAATAGAAGAGAAGCAATTAGGGGGGCAAGTATCCCGACTCTGTGTCTTTCTGTCAACAACCCAGGAAGGTAAGATTAGTGGCATTTCCTTTGACTTGATCAGGTTCTTCTCCCAAGAAGTTGATAAATGTGCTGCTTGTATTTGTGATGTAAGAAAAATGTTGCTACCAGAGAAAGCACAAGATCATTCCTTCATCTCTCCAATTGCATTCACTTTGACATTTGACCTTTTCAACATATAATAATGGTGGCATCTGGTTTGACAGTGTTTTGTTCATTCTGCCATTTTCTCTTATGCTGTTTCAAGCTGCTTTTTTTTAAAAGTAAGAATATGCTTTTTAGTATACAATTTGAAATGTAGTATGGGGAGTAGTGATCAGGTTCAGCATAGTTATCCAGAAGTGTTAGAAATTTAATGTTCTGATTACTATATATTTTATACATGTTGTGGATAAATCCTATTGTGGATTCTTAACACAAGTCATTTCAGTCCCATTGGAGTGCTTGGAAGGGAAGGTTTAGCTAGTCCTGTTTTATTTTTTTCAGAGGTCAAGTCCTGCTGTTGGGTAAGAAGGTGGCATGGCTTGGTCTGTAGTGGCAGAGATAGAAGCCAGATGTGACATTGAAAAATAGAATCTGAAGCTGAGACACTGAGAATGGTGTATTTCCAAAAGCCATAAGGTCAAACAACCTGCCGCAGCTGAACTGTAGAGCCTGTGATGCTCATTCCATGTTTTTATTATGACTTCTGCAAGAGCCCACGGAAGCCTCAGAGATAGAGGCCAGACTGAACATTCCCTGTTACAGTGTGTTCATAAATGCCAGATAGTGGTACTCAAGCTTTGAGCTGGTTTCTAGAGCCAATTTAAAAGCACATTTTGTATAAAATTTAACATTTGGGAGTTTTGGTATGCTTTCTCCTAAGAAAATTCCTGACTGGTGTGAATGAGATGATTCAGAGGACTGTGATGCATTTTGAAATGTTACTATTCCATCATTTTTTTCTCTAGCAGTAACAATTGTAAATATCTCAAACTGTATATGGGATAACAGGAAGAAATGAAGGCATTAAATAAGCAGTAAATGAAATGAAAAAAACTGCAGGGCAGAGACCACAGACAAGACACAAAAAGCGTTCCTTGGAGTCTAGGGAAAAGCCTTAAAACAGACTAAAAGAGTAGCTCTCAAATTTTGAAGTCTGGACAAGGTAAAAATGAAACAGACCAAAATACTTGTGATATGAGAGCTGGTGGTATGTGAAAGATGCTTACTATTAGCAATGATGACAGATGTATATTGTTCTATTTTAACATATATATATATATATATCACTAGAGTTTGTAAAGCAAAAGACAAAGTCTGTTATTCCAGGGTAATAAAGTCTGTCTACAAAGAGATCACTGGGCACGGTTGAACCCAGTGCTCTGTACACAAGCCACAAAAGAAAGCTGCACATCCCTGTGTCTTATTTCCATTTTTATTAAATTTCTTCCTTGCCCCAAACCTTTGAATTTTTAAAGAATTGTCCTTATTTCATTTCAGCTCTGTGGATCAATGCTAATTTGGCTGTCTGGGTGTGGTGACACATGCTGTTTTTCATCTTCCTTTGCCTGTTTTCTGACTGTAATGTTTGGAGATATTTGTGCATAGTTGAATCTCATTGATCCAATTTATTTTAAAATATCTCTCACTTAAATAAAAATACAAGGACACTTCTTTTCCACACATGGAGGAGAGACTCCTACACTATCCATGGGGTGGGATTTAATGTCCAGCACTGGCCACTTGCTGTTTATAGCGTTCAGAGTTATCTTGTCTTTAAACTCAAAAGTTTCCTTATCTGTCACATGAAGAGATTGTACCTGATAATCATGGTGGTTCCCCCAGAGCTAGCAATTTTCCTCTTTGAGATAAAAATCAATATCAGCTTGTCAGTCTTTTTTGACAATGCAAAAGAAAAAATAGCCAGGCACCTGTGGCACTATTCAGAGGAGAGTGAAGGTTTAAACTGGTGTGAGACCTTACAGGGACGCTGTCCTTCTATATGTTAATATCTGGAGAAAGTGACAGCCAGTGAGGTGAAATGGCCCATGCCACAACCATACAACGGTAACTATGGCTGTTTTCTAAATTACCTACTTATAAAGAATGCTCTGAGTTTCTGGAGAATTTAAAGATTTAAACAATAACAGTGTTTGACCAATATCATAATTGTATTAAAGAGTATTTGGAAAGCACTGCAGAGTGGCAGCAGTGGTCCACATCTTACACCTGCTTTCACTTATTCTACTTACAACCCAGGCCAATGAAGTCCCAAAGCAGTAAATGAAACATTCCAGCAATAATTTATAATCATCAAATGGTGTATCAACTGGCTTGCACAATATGATAAAATCCTATGCCTATTTAGCACCATCACATTTATAATTTGAAACATTCTCTTTTTTCTCTTTCAGAGTTTCTATGCTGTATATGTTACCTCCTGCTTGGTAGCAAACTTGGTAGAAGTAGCAATCTCAGTCAACAGATTGACTGTTGTGGTATTGCAGTGTGTGGATTCAAGTAGTTTCTATTTTAGCTAATATGGCTCAAAGCACAAAGTATTGATTCAGAGGAAGCCCCAGACACAAAACACAGAAAGGAACATTAACTCTGGTGCTGTCTGGCAATGCTGCAGGATGGACAGAGAAAAGCACAGTCTAGGCACAGCTTGGTACTTCCTATGGTTTTCGGCATTCACTGGGCATTTTAAAATTCACCTGAGAATGAGAGGTAATACTGCATAATGTTCACAAATCTATATGACAGGTTTCTTAAATGAACAATATACAAAGTTGACAACCACAGAAAATGCATCTTTTCTGATATATCTGTTGATAAGACCAGATGAAGAAGTGTGATAGCTGCTTTCTGCCCTGCACTCTGTAATGGTCATATACTAGACATGTACCTTGAGGAAGGCTTTAAAAAATTCATGTGCCTTTCAAGAAATTATCAGCTACATAAATCAAGTAAGCCACCCTCAACACTGATTTATGCAATGGCTTGCTGATGACATTTTAAGTACTGCTGTAAAAGCATATTGTGGTTAATTTAAAATGTAATTAATGTAAGATTAATTGCTGGTGCAGAAACTGGAACATGCTACTGACAAATGAAATGAGAGCAGTGGTGGTCTGCATGGAATCTACAGCCCAAGCAAGGCCTGGCAAGGCCCTGTCTCTCCATAGGTAGCAACTGATGCATTGATACTAACTCTAATTTCTTAGATCTGCTTAGGAACAGGAAAGGGAATTCATCATCAGACTGCACAAAAATCTGTCTAAACCCTCCATCTTCATTAGTTTCTATTCCCCTCTTCTACTTTTTGGTCTTCTTTACTACATCTAAACAAACATGCAGACAGAAAGATGTGTCTCATCTAGGTCTGAGATTGCCATCGAAGATCCAAAATGCAATGCAGCAATCTGGTCACCAACTGGCTGGATTGAGAAAACGCTGTCCTAGAACCTAATGACTCTGACAATGGCAGAAGCTCAGAGATTACAGCAGTTAGATTTAACAACTCTTGGATCAATTACTATTTCACCCAAAACAACTGTCTAAGCAAGATAGCATGAATCTTAACATCTGAAATTCATGTTTGGCTTCTTACATATTTTCCTATATGATCCATGGGGGCAAAGGAAAGAAGTACAGAAGTGAAATAGGAATCTATAGATATTTAGGTAAGCAAAGTATATAGATAAAATGAGTTGCCGAGAAACATGATTTAAAGTAAATATGAATTTTACTGAAATGGAAGAAAGTCATGGTCCTTCAGAGCAGAGTGTACACTTCACAGGACCAACACTGGCCTGAAAGATGCTAAGAGTCCTGCACCATGGGGCAAGAAGAATGAAAAGGCAACCATCACAGGCATCATTACAATTTCCCAAAGCCAATTCCATTAGATTGACTGAAATCTTACCATTTTTCACTTAGGAACAAAGTAAATGGGATTTAAAATGACTGAAAACTAAACTCAAAACACAGGTGTTTTTACTGGCTTAACTGAATTTCAAACTTAAGATAGCAAAGAATATTGAAAAAATATGTGATACGTATTAATAATAGAAGAAAATAAAAAGTTAAAACCACAAAACAAAATCCAATAGTATTAATGTAATTATGGATGAGTTATAATCACCCCCCCCCCATTTCCTAGGTTTCTGGTTAAGATAAGAAATCATACACCTGGTTGATGTTCCTATCAGGAAGTATTTATAAGAAACCACTAAATACATACTTTCGGAGTTGGTACATCAGCAAAAAAATTCTAACATATTTGGCAATTACTAAAAGCTGCCACCATAAGCAAGGTAGCTTATGTCATAAACTGTGGGTATCTATGTGTCAGTATGCAGTATTCTCCTGTTTACAAGGAAGACCCCATGGCCTGGAATGTCATTTATCGAAAGACAACTTCTGAAAAATGGTGCCTTCATGAATCAAATGTTCTTTTGATCCCACATTTCAGGGTTATTAGCTTGTGTGCTGATCCCCAACACAAGAGGATGAAAGAAATTGAAATGCTATGCATGTTACATTAACCTTCCTCAGATTCTATTGTTAGCTTTCCAGAAATTATCTTTAGAAAAACTTATCTTCTGTGGCCCTAACAGTCTTATGGTTTGCAGATATGTCTAGTTTGCTTTACCTTTGGGGCTTTGCTGTTTACCCTTTTAGTCTCAGACTAAAACTAAGAGTGATCAATACATGGACCAGTTCAGAAAGAACATACCTGACTTAAACTTGACCAAGTAGATGAATCTTCAGGAAGTGTGATATTGTAGAGAGAGTCTACGTATTTGTAGAAAAAGAAAAGACTGTTAGTCAAGTTTATATGATAAATATAAAGACACAGGAGTGTTCATCTTAGTTAAAATGAACAAGATGGTGCAATAGAAAGTGGGAAGTTATTAAGTGTAACATGGATGATGGGGAAACAGGAAAGAGTAAATCTCAATTATAGCAGTTGTAACTATCATGGAAAATAAAATCAGTGCAAGAGAAATCTAAAGAGGTGGGAGTTTCAATCACAGAATAGTTATTGGAGTTCAAAAATAAAGGGCCACAGGGCATCATGTGTATGGCCAGAAGAAAAATACTAGGAAATTAAAGGATGTTTCCTATAGTTTTCCATAGAACATGAATATTAAGCAGATTCACCCCAGTTTCTAATGAGTTAATTTGTGATTATAACTGACAAGTTTCATTGAATAAAACTGTGATCCAGTTACAAACACCTGAATTCCATCTTCATGGTTCCTGCTGTTTTTATTGTAGCTGCAATCACTGGCGATTTCTTGGTAATTTAGAGACAGTGAGAGGTCTGTGTACTGAAGCCAACAGACACATCAAAATGTCATGTAAAGTTATAATTAATTGATTATCTGACAGATTAAAATAATTCTAATTAATATGGAGGCAGAAATTACTATTGTTTGGTTGAATGGCCTTTGTTTTCTTGACTTATATGTAGCAGAACCTAGCAAGTTCTGGAGGTGCACTGAATTTGTTTAATGTGAAGCTTTTCTGAAAGGTTGTCAGAGACTCTAGAGTAGAGTAGGTGCAGATTGCCAAGCATCCAGATCTCTGCAATAAGTTGGCTCACTGAAGGAGTAATGGAAAACATGACATTGCATGAAGATAGCAAAGGTACTCATATGCCTTTGTAAATATAGACTAGCATTAGCTTTAACTATCTCTTAGAGTAAAATGTGTCTTTAAGACTCTTCAAGTAGTTAAAGAGATAGCTCAACAGTTAAGAGCACTGGCTGTTCTTCCAGAGGACCTGGGTTCAATTCCCAGCACCCACATGGCAGCTCATACCTGTCTGTAACTCCTGTTTCAGAGCTTCTGACATCCTCAACTAGACATACACATAGGCAAACACCAAAGAACATAAAATAAAAAGCAAATTACATATTTTTTTAAAAAGACTCTGGGCTAGAGAGATGCCTCAGAGATTAAGAGCATGGACTACTCTTCCAGAGGTTCTGAGTTCAATTCCCAGAAATCACATGGTGGCTCACAACCATCTGTAATGAGGTCTGGTACTCTGTTCTGGCCTGCAGAAGGGATATAGACAGAAAATTGTATGCATAATAAATAAATGAATCTAAAAAGAGACTCCTCCAAAATATTAGCATCTCTCTGCCCATTATGCCTTTTTTCCCTTCTAAAGCAATGTCCATATTATAAAATTTTTAATAGCTTTTTATTTAATAGTCCTTAAGGGAATTGTATTAGAAAGTACATATGTCCTGGTGTGGTGATGAGGCCAAAGACAGCCAGATACTATTACTCTATGTGGGAAACTTATATGTGTTTACAAGTATATATGCATGTAATTAGAAGATGATGTTAGTATACTGGAATCCAGGATTGTTGTACTATTTATAGGCTTAGCATTTACATTTCTAAACAACTGTGAAATTTCTCTCCCATTAACTTGATTTTACTGGCACCAGCAGTGAACCACCCGCATGATTCTCCAACCATTTGTCTAGATCCTGAGGTAAGAAAGTGAAAAATGATATTTGGATATCAAAAATCTCACTACAACAGATGTCTCAAAAATAATCCCTATTTTCACCCTTAAAAAAAAAACAAAATAAACTAACACTCTGAAATACATTTTGAGTCTTGAGTCCTGATTTTACAATAAAATAATTTTTATGTTAATACTAGAAATATGAATAAAAGAATGCAGTTGAGTGAGTGAATATCTCATAGAATATGCAGGATAGTTTGTTACAAATTAGAAGACCAATAACCAACCTGAATTGAATCTCCGTTTTAAAAAGCACATGATACTGATTGATTGATTGTGTGATTGTGTGTGTGTGTGTCTGTGCTACATACGTATGCATGTGTGTATGTTAAAGCTCATATGTGGAAGTCAGTAGACAACTTGGGGGAAATTAACTTTCTCCTCTCACCAGGTGGGTCCTAGGAATTGAATTCATGTCATCAGGCTTGACGGCCAGAGGTCTTTATCTCATGAGCCTTTTCTCTTGCCCAGTGTTTCCTTTTTTAAAAACAGTTAAAGGAATAAATGCCTTTGTGATATGTGTCAATGCAGATTACTATGGTAGCCAGGGTTTAGTGATGACCTATGTAGCTCTGCATTCACCTATATATAATTTAAAGCAGTATTCTGTAGATAATAGCTGTTCCTTCATGTTCAAAAAACATAAGCTCACATAGCACATTTAATTATAATTAAGTGTTGCAGACATGATCATTTATAAACCAGGCTACTTAAAAGCATGCTATGGATTTATTCTTGTTTTCAAAACCTTCCTGTTTTAGTTAAGATAGACAAAGTCCAATTATCTATGTATAATTGTCATTGCTATGAAAATATAAATGGCAAGAAGGAAATTACACAATCTGAAGTGTATGGCTGCATTTAGCCTCTCCAGGAAGACTCTGATGTGAATTGTCATCTACTATTGATGGGGTTTCAAATCATCTAGGAGACACACTTCCAGACTTGCATGTAAGGATGTTCCCCATAAGATTAGCTTCTAGGGAGAGTTCCATTCTCAAAGAGAGCACCTTCTAATATGACGAAATAAAGAGGTCTGGGGACAAAGAAAATCACTTTTGCTTCCTCTTTCCAAGCGAGTGTGTCTTCTGCTACCATCCTTGGCTGCCATTGGTTTTCAGTTTTTTTTAGTTCTGATATGTACTTAATACCAGGGTCTCACCAGGGAATTTTCAGATGTTCAGCTTCAGATCGTGGTTGCTGAGATATCCAGATTCATATACGGAATAGCTATTGGGTTCTTGCTGCTTCAATGTGTAGTTCAGTTGCTATACTACCAACCCCCTTTTTTAATAAGCCAACCTAATAAATATTCTTGGATCATTCTTTCTCTCCTCCTTTCACCTCCCCTCCCCTCTCCTCTTCCTCCCTCTCCTCCATTCATCTAGAGAATTCTGCCTAATGCAAAGACCTCATAGTTAACTCTCTGAAGAAAGATTCTAATTTCATCATAATCTAAGTTCAGTGAAGTTTAGTATAAGTTTTAAATTAGAAGAAATATAATCCCAAAGAACAGCATGAGCTATGGATTCAGACAGAGATCTGCCATATTACTTAGCTATATTCAGCCATCAAATTTGGTTTCCACGTTCACAAGATAGGATATTACTTAACACGAAGCCAAATTAGAAATACACATGAAAGTAGGCAAAGATACCCCAGGGGCCAGACAGAGCATTGCTTTACCAGCCTCCTACTACATCTAATGATTAGTGAGGGCTGTATCAAGTCTTGCCTTCTGCATGTCTAGGACTCCTGCAGAGCTGATCTGGTACAAACCAGAGAGGACCTTCCTTGGCTTTTAGTCACTGCAACATCCAATATTCTAAAAATACAACATTTCATTTAAAATAGAGCTGTGCAGACTTTTAAATACCAACTAGAGTAGCTAAATAAAAGGTGAATGATTTTCCTTCTTAGAAATAAAAAAAAAAAGCTCCTTTTGCCTGGATTTGGCAATAAGCTCCAAGAATTCTGCTGATATGGATGTCAAAATATTTTGCAAAGGCACAGGAGGGTTCTGATGAATTTGCCAAACTTGTAGCTTCAATCTCCTCATGTTATTAGAGATAGAAAAAGGACAAATGCAGCTGTAGCAGTTACTGCTTAAAGCAAAAGCAATTAAACACAGGAAGGGAAGTCTTTTTAATAAATGATACTGGAGCAATTTATAGGTAATAAATATGCTTTAGAATGAACCTCGATCTAAATGACATAGACTTATCTAAACAGCAAATTCTAGTGAACATTAAATTGGCTTATGAAACTACAGTAGTTCAGAAAAATATAAGAAAAGTATTTGGAATTTGTAACAATTGCTGCTTAGCCCCCAAAATTATATAAAAGCTTACACTAATTTCATGCTGATCAGCCTATGGTTCAGTCATATAACTTGCTAACTCTTAATTCTTAAACTAACCCATGGTTATCCAAGTGGCTTACGACCTTTTCTCAAAGCAGCATTTTAACTTCTTTTCTTTCTGCTCTGCTCTCTCTGTTCACAGAGTTTTCTTAGTCAGGTAGCCCCATCCACGCTTCCTGTCAGTCTTCTGGCCAATCAGCATTTTATTAAACCAGTAGGAGGGACAAATATTTATAATATGCCAGAATATAATTCCACTACATTTCTTCCTGCACAAAGGTGTATACATACAGCCGCACACTGACGATGAGTGGTTTGCTGTTGGATAATATGATTATGTGCCATAGCTTGGTTAATGACATCTAAAAAGTTCAAATCCCCCTGTCAAAAGCTTTGTTCTTACTTCACTCAAAAGGCTACAAAGAGACCATTATATTTCACAAACATCCAGTACAGTAAATCTTCTTTTTTTCCCTATGTATCTCAGTTTCTTCTTGCAGTTACTTCTAATTCTTTTCTCTGAAGTAAACCTTCAGAAGACAAAGAAAATACATAAACAGAGCTGGGCTCCCCCAAAAACATACGTTATTCTTTGTCTCTACTGATCCTACCTTCTTTCTTCCATAGGGTTTCACAAATTCTGGGTCAGTTCTGTGTCTGTAGATGACTTCAGTCTCTTTAAGATCAGTTTAATTTATGTTTTCCCTATTGTAACAGAAGACATTTTTACAAAAGAAAAGACGAAATTCTTCCAGGAACTATATGTGCAAACAGTCTGTCATGTATTGCTGTGGGTGAGGGAGAGACCACTCCCTCCCCTCCTCTGCCACCTGAGGCAGGAGGCAAACAGGGGAGCTGGCTTCAGGAGCCGGCGTAGCAGAGAGTGGTAGGCTGCTCTGTTCCCCCACCCCCTGCAGTCAGCAGAAATCAGGAGAGTTGGCCCTGTACCTAGCCTGGACAGCACAGTAGATCTGACCCTGACCGACCCTGTTGGTTGGGGTATAGGTGAGCAGGCCCTGAGGAAGTGGAGAGGGAGAGCTGGCCCCACCTGTCATGTCTGCCATGGGCAAGAGAAAGAAAAAGGTTCTCTCCAACCTTCACCCCTTGTCACCTGCTGCAGGTGGAAGAGCTGGCCTCTGAGGCACAAGAGCAGGAGAGCTAACTCTGCCCCTTCACCAGCTGCAGCACTATAGACAGAAGGTCCTATACACGCCCCCCTCCAAAACAGTGGAGTTTTCCTTGGTGGTAGGGGTGTGGGTAAGGAAATTGGAAATTGGCCCTGCTCCCTTGCTGCCTGCTGTACTGGGTCAGCTTCCTGGAGCAGTGATGGGAACTCACCCTGATGCTGAGATAGAGCGAAAGCTGATGAGCTGACCAACCAAGCTATGGCCCAGCTTTAGAACCAGAGCTATGAGTTGGCCCATCCTATCTAAGAACTACAGGAGGATGTAAAGGGCCCAGTTCTCCAGATCCAAAGCTGCAGGATACAACAGAGGGCAACAATGGGATATCCAAGAGGAGCCATGGCCAGGGTGCAGTGTCAATAGTGTAGCAGAAACGAGAGTCCTTGAGCCAGACCAATGACTCATTGCAATCAACACTAGGAAGTAAAGATATGTGGGCTAAAGGGTACACTGTGTGACTTAGTTACACTACAGCTTCCATGATGAGATATTTTTTCTTTTCAATTTTCTTTTATTTTATTTTGGGGGAATGGGGGATTGCAAGGTCAGAGTGCAGATATGAAGCATCAGGGAGATGAATGAAATCAGGAAGCATGATGTGAATTCCCCAAAGAATCAATAAAACGTTTTAAAAATGTAGGGAAAAAGAAGAATGTAAACACTGAGGATGAAGTATTGCTTGAAGCCTTTTAGGTAAGACGCACAGCACTCACTGCGAAGACTCTGGGTTCCCTGCATGCTCTAAAAAAGCAGTTAGCAGGGCTGGAGAGATGGCTCAGCAGTTAAGAGAACTGACTGTTCTTCCGGAGGACTTGAGTTCAATTCCCAGCATCCACATGGCAGCTAATAACTGTCTGTAATTCCAAGATCTGACACCCTTACACAGTTATTCATGTAAAATAAAATAAATAAATTTTTAAAAAAGCAGCTAGCAAAGAAGCAATTGCCACACAGAGAGTGTGTGTCAGTGTTCTGAAATTTAGCAGTCCACAATCACCAATAAGCACCTAATGTATTCTTGATGATTTGCTCATGCCATGAAACAACCCACAATAAGATAAAACCAAATAAAATTATAGAACAGAAATGAACACATGGGAAGATAATAGATGTTTTTAGATATTAGGAAAATGCTAATCAACCCTATAGCATGAAACTACTATGTGCCTATTAGAATGAGTGAGATCCTAAATGACCAGAGTTCTCATTCTAGTTGGTGCACACACAACCTGCAGTAGGCACTGCAAAAAACTGCTTCACATTCACTTAATCATCCACTTAGCAGCCAACTCAGTCCCAGGCATTAGTCTGAGTGAAATGACAACTTACCTTCAAAGAAAGATCTATATGAAAACACAGTTCTGTATAGAGGCTTTTTTGGTGCACATTGGATGCTTCCCCAATATTTTCCACCTGGCACATGTATAAACATATGTTCTAGGTGTGTCTATCTGATAGAGTTCTACTCTGATGCACAATGATGTATGTACTATGACACAAGATGAATGACTGAGCATCCATTATGGTAAATAGAAAAGTCTCTATTAGAATAGTTCTATACTGCATGGCTCCATAGAGGCTAAACTATAGAGACAGAAAGCAGATGGATCATTAAGGGTTTCAAGTGAGGAGCGAACTTCTGTAAAAAACCAAAAGAAAATTATTTGGGGTAATGAAATGTTCTATATCCTGATTGTGTTGCATGGCTATATATATAATTCCACTCATAAAAATGTCCAGTTAAAAAGGCTGTTTATTGTATGTAACTTTCACTTCAGCTTCTTTTGAAAGGAAGAAATGGAGCCTAAAGGTGAGATACATAGGGCCTTCTGCTGTGCCTCTTCAGATAAAACATTGAGTATCATACCAACATGCATATATAGATGAGTTTCAAAGAATGTGTTGCTGGATTATGAGGTTTAGAGTTAGGAATGCATTGAATTTAAAGAGGCCAGTGAGTACCTGGGAAATAGGAAAGCCTGTGATCACGCCCACACTTGTAAAGGATGGGAAGGACCTAGATGGACACAAAACTGAAAGGGTAATTTTACCTGAAGGAAAGTGAGTCAAATACAGTAACACCAGAAGCCATACCTGAGAAGCTGAGTTTATATCATGAGTAATGACAGATTGATTTGATAAAGAGGATAAAGCAAAACTTCAAAGGCTTTAAATTTCATACGCAGCCTGACTTAGGATTCAGGTCTTCTCGTAATACAGTTTAGGTAAGAATTTGAAATGAGAGGGACCATAGAAAAGCACTATTTTCTGGTGATGCTGCTAGAAGTATTGTGTCCTAAATGAAAAGAAAGCAGATGCAATTTGGCACAAACAGCAAAAAGGAGGCCAGTGTGATACTCATGATGCAGCATTCAGATCCTTTTTAGCTTTTGAATTGCCCTTTTGGCTCATTGTCTTAATAATAGATACTTCGTATTAAAGGAGGATCTTTGAATCTTTGGATGTTTGGCACCAGAATGTACAACTGCCTCTGGTATTTCATTCTATAGCCTCTGGGAAGAAAGCATTACTTATAGAAATGTCTTCTCTGGGGACTGTTTTCTTTTAAGCCTGTGGGACTGTGGCCATATGTTCAAGTCATTTTTGAACTCATAAATCATGAACATTTGGATATCCCAAAGAACGTCATTTTCCACTTTTAAGTTCAAGTGCATTTTGTCCCCTAATTATAAAGCATCCACTGTTATACTGGGAAACATCAGTGTGGGAACAGTAGAATTCATCATTAAGTCCTCACATGCCTATCTACCTCCATGCTTACCCTGCTGTCTCTTATATAGTTAGAAGTGTTTGGGTTTCATTTTTCATTCAGTGTTAGATGTTAGAGAATCCATTAGCTATTCATTTCTGAAAAATCCTTATAGGAGCCAAGAAACATTATTTGTAAGTTAGGTTATCATTAAATAAAACACAACTACTAAAAGAAAGATGTCAAGATGAACAGTTGCAGTATACCACCGTTACAGTGGGTGTGGCTCTGAGCCTTCCAGAAACCTCTTAATGAATCAGAGGATGTGCTTTGTTAAGAAAATGTCAAATATCTTGCTGAGATGCAAATAGATAAACCTTAAAAGAGCTCTAGGTAACAATGAGGCTCATATTGAATGTCCTTCGTACAAGACTCCTGGTGGCCTTTACAAATGGCACAGCATTAACTTGAAGACCACTCTGGAGGAGCATCAAATTAATTTCCATTACAGAAATGGAACCCCTGAGAAAGAAGCATGTCTACCTACAACTATAGTTTAACCCACCTCTTTGCATATTTAAGGCCAATTCCAATCAGCCATCTGTTCTAGCAGCTGATTTCAATTCCTGAGATAAAAGAGAGCATGAGATTCAAACAAAGACTAACCATATTCATTCAGCTTATTTTGAGCCTACATAAATATGAATGCAATGCTATTGGTAATTGCATTACTGCAGGCTAATAATTCTAAAGAAGAAATTTTAGAAAATACTAAGTTAAATAGTAGGTTCTATGACAATCATCTGGTTGAGATACACTGCAAATAAGTTGAGTGCATCCTGCATATGAACAGGACACATTGCAAGCTCTATAGTGGATGCTTAAAACAATGGAGATAATTGAATTCTATATGTACTGTGTTTTTCCTATATATTAACATTTGAGATAAGGTTTAATGTATAAATTAGGCAGTAGATTAACAAAACAATAAAAAAATCAATTAGACTATAGTATAATAAAATTACATATTCTCTCTTTCTCACATATCTATGCAGAGAGAGAGACAGAGAGACAGAGAGACAGAGAGAGAGAGAGAGAGCAAGAAAAATATGAATGCCAGGGGTGCAATATATTGGGTAGCATAAGGTTAGGGTTAGGGTTAGGGTTATATCATGCAGGACATGCAGGACGGAACACAAATTTAAAACTTATTATCTGTTTATTTATAGTATCTTCCATTTGACCCCAGGTAACTGAAACTAGAGAGTGCAGCCAAGGATAAAGAGAGAACATTTCAAGAGAGCAAATGCCGAACAGGGGTTCCTAGAAAGAGAAAGGAGGTTTCAGCAGAGCCTTTTGGAATCTATAGGAGTATCTTTAAGTCAAAGGTGAGAAAAGGTTCTAGAGAGAAAAAAAACAGCATCTTCAAAGCATAAAGCATTGTAATCAGCAGTAATGAGAGTAAATCATTGTGAGGTTTGTTGTTAGGAGTGTTGACATTTGGGAACAGAGGATAAAGTACAATGTGGTATATGAGCTATTTCATAAGTGTTAAAAGGACCCCCTCACTGCCAGTAAAGGAGGCAATTCACTGGTCACTGCACACAGTCACAGTGATCCCCATGACTCATCAATATTATAATACCAATATATTGTAAACGTAATTTAAAAGAATGTCAATTTGGGATACCACCTCATAAATTCAATTTACAATTTATGCTTATACTCCATAGGATGCCAGACAACTATTCCACAAAGACAAAAGAAGAAAGACAAAGAAAACAAAGTGCATAAAGAGCTAGTCCTCCTGTGTCTGATGTAAAAATAGAGAGAGGTGAGTTGGGCTCAGTAGTCCAGGGGAAGGCAGGAGATTTGCAGAGCGAAGAAAGAACTCAGTGATTTGACTGGATGTAGAAAGGGATAAAAAGGACTATATTTTGATTACATAACACTAGATTGTGATTTTACTGATTTGTAAAAGAGAAAATAATGAATGCTTTAGAGGATGATGATGAACATCTCACACCCAGAACATGCATGGTTGGAGGCTCTGATGGGTCTTCATTTGAAAGAGCTATAAGTCACTGAGGGGATTTGCTCTACAGAACAACTCTTTTATAGGACACTGCCCTCAACCTCAAGGCTGCTTTCTAGGTATTAAATGGCCAGATCAGAGGAATAGTTCTTTCCCATTACTTAAGCAGAATGTGTTTTAATTCTAGATTCATCTAAGCTGAGTGCAACACTCCATATGTTACCAGAATACTGCTGCCCTTCTTTTCTGATTTCCATGAAATTTTGTCAGATGTCTCTGTCAGCTTCTTTAACAAAGGAGTATATATTAAATAGAGGGATACTATCCAAAACATATAAAGAGCTCCCAAAACTAGACATAAAGCAAACAAACAAATACCTAATAAAATGGGGACAGATCTAGACAGAAGGTTTTCAAAAGAAAAAAACTAAAATGACTGAGAAACACTTAATTGTTCAGTATCTTTATTCATCAGGAAAATGCAAATTAAAATTACTTTGAGAGTTCATCTTCAACCCATGATAATGGCTAAGACCAATAAAAAAAAATGACAGGTCATTCTGGAGAGGATGTAAGGTAAGGGGGAGGGGCCACTCACCCATTGCTGTTAGAGTGCAAACTTGTACAGCCACTGTGGAAATCAGTGTGGCAGTACCTCAGAAAGATAGAAAATGATCTACCTCAACATCTAGCCATAACACTATTGGGCATATACCCAAAGGATGCTTCATCGTGCCACAGAGATGTTTGCTCAACTATAGTCACTGATGCTCTATTCGTAATAGCTCAAAATTGCACTCAACTTATATGGCTCTCAGCAGAAGAATGGATAAAGAAAATGTGATACACTTACACAATAGAATATTACCCAGTTATTAAGAAAATGAAATTATAAAAATTTAAAGTAAATGATAGAACTAGAAAAAAAAGTCTTAGGGAGATAACCCAGACCCGGAAAGAGAACATGGCAGGTATACATTTATATGTGGGTAATAGCTGTCAAGTCAATGATAACTAAGATACAATTTATAGAATCATAGAGAGTTGGTATATAGTAAAGGACTAGGGAATATATATATGTACATATATATATGATTTAAAACAAAAAATAAAATAGATAGTTATAAATGGAAGGATGGCTGGAATGAGAGGACCAAGTAGAAGAGGATGATAAGGAAGGAAATGCAGGAGGAGACAGCTAAAATTTAGGGCCATTTGAGGAGCAGTATGGAAACTTATTACAAGAGAATATCTATATATAATATATAGATATAAGTATTATATATATAGATATAAGTATTATATCTATATATCTATATGCTATTTAACTGAAATAACTAAATAATGGGGGAGACAGAACCCCAATTGGGCATTTCTTGTCATCAGATGAATTGTCCAGTTCTGGAACTGATGCCATCTTGTTGACCATAGGGGTCCCATGGGAATCCTCAAACAACCCAGACCATTGCCAAGACTATAGACTGCTCTCCACCCATTGCTAAATACAACACCTATACAATTCTCAGAATATGGAGACGCTGAGTTGGTGCCTACATAGAGCTTTCACCCCTATGTTCCAGCATTTTTGGTACAAAAGTTACTCTGCATGCTACCAGAAAAAAATTTACACACTGACCATGCCACAAATCATTGGCTCAACAATGGTATCCTATAGGCAGAGTTTTTCATCTATACCACCATCAGCTCTGTCCCACCAGCAGCTCCCCAAATAGTCACACAAGGACTTATTATTAACTATAATTGCTCAGTTCCCAATAGCTTAGGTTTGTCTTCCTTCAGCTCTTACAACTTAAAATAACTAATTTCTATGAATCTACAAGGCACATTGACCTCCTGTATGAAATTCCCATATTTCTTCTTCCACCATCTGGCTCACGACTCCTTTGACTGCACTCTTCTTCTTCCCAGCATTCTCTCTGGCCCAAAATTCCTGTCTAGCTCTCTGCCAATCAGTATTTTATTAACAATGAGAGAAACACATATTCACAGTATACAAGAGGATTATTTCACAATAGTATCCTGCCTGCAAGATATGCTAGTGCAATGGTGGCTCAAATGTCTTGGGGCAAACAACCTATATCTGACTTGACTATATATGGGGCCTACTCCTCAAGATGGAGCCCATTTTCCAACACTGTGTGGGTTACCAAGAACCTGTGACTAAATAGCCTAGAGTAAACCAAAATGCTACTGTTCTAAAACAAAACAAAGGACCAAAGAAAACAAAAAACAAAACAAACAATTAGAAACATAGCAATAAAATGACTTCTAATGGCATTAGGCTTTATCCATAGATCAGTGAGAGTGCCCTGCACAGTTGTTATCAGGGGAGTTTCCTCCTACTGCAGTTGGGAAGAAGACATTATGCAGAGCAAGAGACCTTGAAACACTCAGTTTAAAATGGAATGTCTCCATTAGATATCTCCTTTCAGAGGCCAAGGAACCCTAGGGAAAAGGAGGCAGAAAGAGCGTAAGAGTCAGAAGTGATGGAGAACATCAAGGGGAAAAAAGCCCTGCAAATCAACAGGATCAAAGCAGATATGAATTTACAGAGACAAAGGCAGCATGCACAGGTCTGCACAAGGTTCTTTTCATATAAAGTATAGCTTCTAGTTTAAAGTTTTTATGGAATTTCTGTATGACAGAACAAATGGGTCTCTGTTTTTTTTTCCTTTCTCTTGAGTTCTTTTCCTTCTGTTTTCTTGCTTTGTCCAATTCCAGTGTGGTTTTTTTGTTTTATTTTAATATATTTTATTTTCTCAAAAATAAAGAAAATAATCAAAATATCTTAAATAGGAAAAGGTTTCAAAACGATAGGGCATACCATATTTTATGAATACATTTATATATTTCTAAAATATACTTCTAAATATAAAAATAAAGAAATTCATTGTTTTCATTGACTTTTGGATAATTTGGGAAATAAAATCTGAGAGGGGTTAGGACTGTAAAGATTTCATGGGAGAAATATCACTTATAAACAAGAGCAAAGGGGGCTGGGCTGGGGCACAGACTGACCCCAGGGCATTCATGTAGGTTTCCTGCAGACCCAGGGGAACTGCAGAGGAGAGAGTAGCTGGTGGAACCCTGAAGTGGTAGAGATGGCTTTAATCCTGTCTTGTCAGTTTGAGGAACTCTTGAGAAAAGCATGACCTTGGTTTCAGAGTTAAGAGAGAATCTAAAAATGCTAACAGATGGAGACTTTGGGTGACCACAGATCTTGTGAATGTTTTTCTGGAAGCAGAATCTGTGTGTCTTCCACATGCAGGTGGCCCACAGAAGCCTCATTATATGACAGTATTTTAATAAGATTCTATGGGAAAATAATCTCTTGGATCAGGAGTACTATGTATCCTCTGCAGGGAGCATGTGCTTGAGTTTTGGATACTGTTGTTACTCACATAACATCTCTTCATATATCACTGTGAATAAACTCACAGTGCATAGTCCACCATAAAAAGAATTTAAAATAAATAAATTATTAAAAACCCTGCTGTATTGCCGGGAGGTGGTACAAATGCCTTTAATCCTAGTACTCAGAAATGCAGAGGCACGTAGATTTTTAAAGGCTGAAAGCTAGTCCAGTCTACAGAGTAAATTCCAGGAAAACCAGGGCTACACAGAAAACCCATCTTACCCTATGCCCCAAACCTGCTTATAACTTCATATTTTATTTAGACTTTGCATTTTTCTTAAAAAGTATATTAACTACTTTAGCCAAAGAGCAGATCTCAAATGGGCTAGTATTTGTAGGATATAATCATGGATCATATTATTAAATGAGCTATATTCAATTCTTAGAATGTTATACATTTGATCCACTCAAAAGTAAGAGAAAATCAACAGTTAACTACTTAAAATACAAAAAAAAATTCCATAACCTACTCT
This sequence comes from Sigmodon hispidus, assembly GCA_004025045.1. Lineage (NCBI taxonomy): Eukaryota > Metazoa > Chordata > Mammalia > Rodentia > Cricetidae > Sigmodon > Sigmodon hispidus. The sequence continues at coordinate 62,586 of PVIH01006147.1, read as the reverse complement.
GCAAATATCTAAATTATAAATGTAATCACAGTGCAGTCTTATGGACCTGTGTTCCTAATGGGCAATTAAGGGCATATCTGAAATTATCTTCTGGTCAATACCCAGGACCATATACATACTTGGTTACTGAAATCTTTAAGATAAATTCCAATTGTGGGACCTCTTGACTTTTCTACCTTTCTTTCCTACTTGTACTTTATAGCAAGGAATAATAACCTGCAGTCTCCCTTACTGGAGAGGTCAGCGGATGAGGACCACCGGCAGCTTATTGCTTGTGTTGTAACTTTTTGAGTGTTGTAATAATTACAGTGATCTGGGAAAACAGATCTTTCTCTTTGGGAAGAGGCCTGGTAACAAGGCTGGTATGCACAAGTGGTAAGAAGAGACCTTCCCAGAATAAAACCATAGATGCCATAGTGTATCTGACATCAGAACTGGAAAGGAAACACCTGGAGACTTTTCAGAAATCACTGGATTAAGTATGTATAGAAAGAATAATCATCAAACAAAAAAAGAAGAACTAAAAAATAATAATATACAGTGGAAGTTTTATAGAGTTACTCTTCTGATTTGTGGGTCTCAGTATAAAATAGACAGAAGGTCTCTTCCCAAGAATTACTAAGATTTCAAATGAATGACAAAAAAAGCTAATGATACAGCAAATGGGTTCTTTTTGAGCTTACTGCTGTGTCTTGGGCAGGTAACCCTTTTGTGTGGCTGGCGCTGGCTATTGATCTAAACATTATCTACAAGAGACATGAAACAATTTTCGCTCAGGTCATTGGCCATCATCCCATCTCTTTATTTGAGAAACTTTGCTGTTATTACATTCTCACAGTTCACTGTGGTCAGTGAGAAAGATGGTTACCACAGGTGGCAAATGCCACTCATTTGGTCCCTTCATCCCATGGGGAGAAGTTGAAAGAAAATGAGTACACTTTCAGATAGCCACTGTTCTCCTTAAGGTATATGTTGGTCCATATCTTACTTTCCACTGCAACACTATGGGTTCCAAAATCAGTTTGTTGTTAGAATGACTGAGAAGGTATAACCATTTCCTATCAGGATGCTTTACAATTTTCTTTGCTAGCACCAGGGACAAACTTTCTATAATAAGACCCCCCATTGTTTCTGAAATTTGTGTAAAAATGCTGTAGCTATATCGATGGTGACTTCAGGGTCATGGCTCTTACAGTCGGAGTGGATGGGGGATATGAACTTTCTTGGTTGAACAACTGGGAAAGTACCATTTCTAGTCCACGGAATTGGAAGAATTGTAAATAAAAGAACAGAAGTGTGGACAGGCATAGGATGGCAAAAATGAACAATCCAAGTGCCATCTTTCATGGTCTCCTAGCAAGAACATGTCTTCTCTTCAGGTTTTTTCCTCCCCAGACAGAAGACTACAGATGTGGTAGATGTGGCAGCAGTGTGGCCTGATGACCCACCACTGCCTTCATTAATTATGGGTATCCCACTGATGGGTTCCTTCAGCTGGAATCATGCAACCACAGGTCATTATTTCCTACAAACAAACCATGCCTTTCCTTTATACTTGGGTCATTTTACATGAAGCCAAGGAAAGAAAAAATATTCAGCTGCAATGCTCCAACATCTAAGATATCTGAGCTTAAGTGAAAGGAAACTGACCTATTGAAAGAGCACAGCAGCACTGTGCATCTCTAGGAAATAATTTGTGGAACTGAGGGGAACCTCATGGGCTCTGAGAGGGTCCTTCCTAAGCACCACAGAGAAATTTAAAAAAATCAAGACACCTGGCATGGGAATTCCCAGCAGAACTAGCTACATGCATCTGTCTACTTATCTCCAGATTTCACAACAGATGAATAGGTCCCCCAATTGTGGTACTTTCTCCAAAATTTATTCTTTATAGAGAGTCACTTAGCCAGTGCCCCAGTGCAAATGCAGTCCTTTTGGACCAGATAATAAACAATACTTATGAGCAAACATTAATTTGGTTTAAAGCAATTTCTTTCTTCTTTAAAAAAATATTTATTATGTATATAGTGTTCTGCCTGCATGTATGCTTTGCAGGCCAGAAGAGGACACCAGATATATTACGTATTAGTTTCTGGGAATTGAACTCAGGACCTTTGGAAGACTAGGCAGTTCCTTAACCTCTGAGCCATTTCTCTAGTCCCTAAAGCAATCTCTTTGCTTTAGAAGCAAATGCTTTTGCTGTACATCTCACCTGATTCCTGCTCCATTAGGTCATGCTGAGGCTGGCTTCATCCAGCTTAGTGACATGAGAGCAATTGTCTCCTAATGAAACACCAATGTATTCTCAGGTTTCCAGCATGCATCCCCTGCTTTCCTTTCTCCCTCCTGTTTTTTTTTTTCCAATTTATCACTAATACATAATTCTCTTTGCTCATCTTTGAGGTATACATTGTGTAAGTTTTTCAACTTCCTTCTCTCTGGGAATACACGTGGCAAATGATAAGAATAATTTCTAGGATTGGGGTTGAAGGGTTTAGGTATAAAGTCCAGGTGAGTAAAGATAGGGAATTGTAAGACATTAGATCAACAGACTGATGAAATCACACCAACTTGTGTTGTCTGATGTACCCATGGATTACAGGACATCCTGAAAAAGAAACATTGGCAAACTCACGGTGTATTTTTACTAAATGCAAAAGTCTCCAAGTGTCTATGGGTTTGTTTCCTGGACACTCTTAACTGTGTTAGATACCAACACCATCTGCTGACTAAATTCACTCCACCTACCTACTCTATATGTTGACATTTTATTTTGCTGATTAAAGTAGGGCTGAGCCTCAAAAATGTACTAAAAGAAGGTAGGCACAGAAGAGTACACATTGCACCACCCATTTACATAGATATTCAGAGAAATATGGGCCCAGAGACATCCTTGGTAGAAATAGTGTTGCCTTGTGATGTGGTAGAAACCTCTGGAGCTAGGTACATGTGATCATTACATATTAGTGTGAACTAAATAAAACCAAATTGTTCACTTTAAAATGGCTAAGTTTTGCATAAAAAAAAATGGTGAGACTCCTAAGTATTTCTTATAACAATGAAGCTACTTAAAAACATTTTCTTAAGGTAGGGTATAAACTTTGGATTATTTGCTGCTTGGGGCTTCGTGCCATTATCAAGTTCTGGTTTTAAAAATCAAGCTATAGGCAATTCTTTAGGTTACTAATATTTAGAACCTCAGTCTTTGTTTTCTTTTTCAAAATTACATTTTAATTTATTATGTACACAATATGTGTATTGGTACACATATGACAATGTACATGTATGGAGAATAGAGCACACCTTCTACCCCTGTTCTGATATCAAACTCAAGCAGGCAGGCCTGGGGCCAGTCATCTCTACCTGCTGAGCCTCAGATCCAGCCCCATCACTCTTTGTGCCTGAATGTCTAAACTCTGTCTCTAGGTTGGAGATTTGTTTCTTCTTCTTCCACTTGGCTAGACTGTTGTTGCTGGTGAGTTTTTGCCCCATGGCTTTTTAAATTTTCTTAGTTATTTCTTTTTAAAATTACTTTGTCTAAGAGATGGTGTTACATTGACTTCAATTTGCTTTCATAAGGATTTAAACATTAAAGGCTACTACGTTTTGCTTAGAGGAGGTTGTAGAAGAGTCAACAGAAACAGCACACGCACTAGTTTCTTGATTTGCAGAAGAAATCTAGGAATAGACCCATTTAAAAACAAATCTAGCAGGAATAGATGTATAATAATTAATAAATAATAAATGTGCAATAATCAGGCAGCAATAGAGGTGTAAATACACAAGGTACAATGTGTGGACGTTAAAGGTCTTTTTCTACATTCACTTAGACTGCCCCCTAGAGATAATTACTAATGTTTTAGTAAGTGTGCAGACTATTGAAAATATTGGGTATTTAAATGATTTATGGTTTCTAGTCTGGTATGTGAAGAATTTAGAAGTCTTCACTCCATGCTCCTAGCAAATAAAAGAATCAAACCCTTCTTCTTATGTCCATGGGAGATCTGAAGGAAAATCTAAACTGGAGAAAAAGATGGGACTGTACTGAGGCTCCTGACTTCCTGGGGCATGAACCCACTTATATCATCTTCAGGAATTAAAGCGAGAGCAATAGACTACCAAATTGCAATTGATGGCTTGCAAGGAATCTCCATGTGGCCAAGATGAAGAGCTACAACACAGTGTTGGGGGCTTGACCCACCAGAAACTTTGCCTTACATTGAATATGAAAAGCAAAAATCTCTCATTCTTTCAAAAGAAGAAAGAGAAATTACCATGTTTGAAAGATAACAGAGTATCCTATTCATGAGAGGCCTGTTTACTGGAGAAATTATTTCATCAAAATCTAATCTTCCAAGGTTATATCAGGTTTTGACCGACTTATGAGAAGGGCTCTGTATGAAAGCCCAAGCAAGTCTAGCTGATGGAAACCCTGGGATGTTCAAGGGTAGAAGTTTAAAGAAAGACTAAGAGCCCACCGTACTGTTTATTATTTAGAGAAGAGGAATAATTGCTTTGTGCATTTCCAGAACTGTGCATTTGGCTTGGCTCTCTGGTGGTATTTTGTTAAGAAAATCATTACATTTAAGGTTGTGAGCCAAGCTTTTAAAGGCTGAGCTATCCCTCCAGTCCAGCTTTCTTACCCTTTTTGGGGAGGGGATGGGGGGATGGCGGGGAGGGAAGCTGAAGGCTGACTGGGAGGGATTGAGAGGGGGAGCAAGGGGATACATGGATTAAAAAGAATGAAACCTTTATTTTGTAAAAATAAATAAATATTTTTTTTTTTTAAAAAAGAAAACAATTACAACCTCTACTGAGATATCTTTATAGGCAATTCAAGAGTGAACACTATTTGGTTGTGATGATAGGGGCAGGTGTTTATTGATAACATCTGTCTACCACTCACATTGCCAAACTAAAGCTGCTGCAGGGCATAGGGTCCTTCACATGGTTCGCATGAAGCTGCTGTGTTCTTTCAGCTTCCTTCAATCCTCTCTTTAAAGGAAAAATATCACGTAGAAGCCTGGACAGTTGGCACACAAAGCAGGAGCAGCATCTAACAATGATCAGAGGTGGCTGAGGACTGGGAGGTTGCACTGCAACTGAGTTGTCCTGGGAGAAAGAGAAAGCAGTCTAGAGCTAAAGTGGCAGTGTGGGAGAGAAAAACAGTTGTGCAAAGGGAGCCTCAGATCTGTCATGAATACAAGTCTCCTTTAGGCATTTGTAGAGTAGGGGATTCGATGTTTGTACTGTTTTTGTTTGGGGGCTTCTAAAGCATTGTGTTTTGAAATGAAAATCTTCTTTTGGGCTATAGATACTTTGTTTCTTCTTTAATGATTGGTATTGCTTACCCAATTCCCTTCCTTCATCTACTTCTAGTAACATCTGCTGGTTAAATGTAAGTGTTTTTGTAGATCAAATGATGAGAAGATTTTTTTAAAAAAAAAATTAGAAAATTAAAAGGGAAAATGAGATATAGAAAAAAAATAGTTTGCTGGGTTAGGGTTCGTTATAACTCATTTACCCATGACAAGCATGTCTTTCCTTTAGCGAGGCTTGGTTTGTCAGAATGCATGGTAAGCAACGCATTTATAACTATTCCAACATTAGAATGCTGTCCCTGCAGAATGAGGTGTAGCACGAATGGATGGGAAACACAGTGGAGAATGGAAATTCCCTGCTGCATCATAACATTTGCATATATGGACCCTTTCTTCTAAAATAGAAGTTGTCACAGAGAGATGCCAGCTCATTTTTTAACTGCCCAGTTGTCATCTTTGATGCTCATCATCCATCCATATCTTTACTGTTGTAGTATGGGGTTTTTTTTGGCTCGTTTTGGGTTTGGGAGGTTTGTGACTGGAGTTTGTAACTTGGCGCGTGTATGGCAGCTTTTGTCTTTTAAAAGAAATGAAATTAGACACTTATATATTTTTTTATTGTTGGTCTATGTTTTAAGCACATTATTAGTTAGTTTTTTTTATTTTAAATTAATTTATTTTTATAAATTTACCCACCACGTGGCTTAGTCCCACATTGGGCACTAACTATCGCGGTATAAACTCTCTGTGATATATGTTTTAAGTGAGGTTTATTTTGTGAGAGTTATTTATAAAACAGAGAAGGTTTTAGGAGAAAGTTAAGTCGCCACACTCTCCTGCTGCCGTCTTGGAGCTCTGCCGCCACGAACCGGAAAAATCTGCCCCTTTGCGAGAGCTTTGTACGAGAGACCGTTTGCGCCTGTGTCTTGTCTCTCTCCAGGTGTTGTCTGAATCCCATTTTTTAGTGACCACGCCCCTCTCTCTCAGCTTCTGCATTCTGTTGCAACTCGTACACATGTACAGTTCTTGATTTCCCGCTACACTTTACAATCTCGTAATATCCCTCATTCTTTTTTCTTTCATCTTCAAGAATTAGTCATGTCCCATCCATTTATTGTTGTAAATAAATATACTGTGTTATATGAAGTTGGAGGGATTTTCATACTGTAACTAAATAATTCCTTCTATCCAAGAGAGTGATAAAACCTGGTCACCTTGATTTCTAAACTCCCAGAAGCCTCTGCTGCTACCAGTTAGCCATAACCCAATCATTCTTCCTCTGTGTCTAATGCAGAGCTCTGCCTTAGGCTCTGTATTTTGTAACTCTCAATGTCTTACTTCTCTAAGAAAATGATCAAAAGAGATATTCCAAAGCTTTTTTCAAATTGTTCATTAACAGACTATCAAAACAAGGTATAAAACAAGCCCAAGGACCCCCCTGTCACTTCTGTCGGCTTCACTTGCTTTCTTAGATGCAATGCAATCTCTTGTGCATTATATTCCATAATTTTCTTAAAGTCAAAGTCAGTTCTCTAGAAATTCTTCATCTTCATTCATTTTCCCCCTCTACTGGTTCATTTATGCAAAAGCATTCCTCTTTCATCCAATATTGAAAAGCAGGAGATGCTTTGGCCTTCTCCCCTGTAGCTACTCACCCTTTTCCCTGTTATCCTGTTAGACAAAGCTTCATCACTCCAGTCTTCTCCTTTTGTACTTTATGTACCCACATTATTAACTATTTCATCACCAAACACCCAGGATATATTAATTTTCCTTCCAGAGAAAATGTAAAATGTGCTGGATTTCTTTCTATTTAAGTAAGTGCTTTCTTCTTTTTATTTTTTTCACTGTGTTGTTTTGATAGTTTTTATCACATTAACTATAATTCTTGGGTATTATAGGCTTCAGTCATCAACTATCTTACCATATCTATAGCAGTCTTTGGCATGTTTACTTGGTCTTACAGGTTTGCATAGCATTCCGACACTGAACATACCTAAGCTTGTTTCTCTAGTCCAGTCTAGACTTAGACACTTCCTTGTCTAGTTAAGCTTCTCAATTGGCTATTTATGCTGAACCCTAAACTTGAGGTGTTTAAAACTAATTCCTGACATCCCTCACAAAGCATTTTTGTTGTCTTTACACCTTAGTAAATAGCTGCTCTAACCTTGCTTAAGTTAAAAACCTTGGATTTATTACCAGCTCTTATTTTCTCTCACATTTTCTATCTAAACCACATAAAAAGCCAATGGCCTTAGACTTCAGAAAGTATTCAGAACTCTTTGGTTCTCATCACCTGCATCACTGCCACCTAGTTACAGCGCTTTCCTGCAATATTTTGTAGTTTTCTAACTGATATTCTGTCTGCTTCTGTTGGCTGTATATAGAAGCCACTTTGAATGTAAAATATATATAATTAAAATAGAACATTTTTGGGTTTTGCTCAAATAACACCAATGGCATCATCTCTCACTTGAAGCCAATGTCTTCCTTCCAATTTTAATTATATGTATGTATATGTGTATGTATGTATGTGTTTGTGTGTATGTATGTATGTGTTTGTGTGTACGTATGTATGTGTTTGTGTGTATGTATGTATGTATGTATGTATGTATGTATGTATTTTATGTGTAAGATACTGCCCTAGGAAGTTAGGGGACAATTACCAAATGTCTTTCTGAAGACAGAACTCAGCTACAAGGTTAGTGGCTAGTACCTTTAGTCACTAAACTATCTTGCCAGCCTGTCAGTGCCCCATGAGTTATAAATTAAGCCAACTACATGCCTCATACTTCCTCGTTGCTCAGCTTTTCCTCCTGGCTCCGCGGATTATGGCCATGTCTTCTTTTCTCTTCTAACCAGTGCATAGTTCAAGGGCCTCTAGGGACCTTTCCCTAGGCAGCTTTCTCCCTAACTCCCTGATAACATTCTCAGTTTGGCTAAACATCTTAATCCTCCACATCTAATTCTTTTACTCTTATCCTTTCTGATTTCATTTTCCTCCTACAGTATGTAAACTGTCATGCTAGATAATTGGTGTGTGTAGATGCACAGATGTATTTGCTTCTGTTCATTTGAAATATCCTCCTGTAGTATATATTTCTTAAGCATAAATCTTTAACTTACTGAGCAACAGGTCACTTTTCTTCCTGGTTGTTCTTTTGTTTTGAGATGAGTTCCTACTAAACAGACCAATCAGGTCTCACATTTGCAAATGTCACCTGAAGAGACATCCTGAAACTGTCCATCCCACTAAAGTAACAGTCATTATAGTATACTGCGTATTTCAAAAGAATATTGTACATGGTACTGGGATTACAGACTCATATGCCATGACCAGGATGACCACTGGTTTATTGGTAAGCAGATAACTTGCACAAAACAGTCCTCATCAAACACTGTATTTATTGAGTAAATGAAATAATGAGGAGATGAATGGGTCTGATACATATTTTTGTTTGATTAAGAACAAATATCTAGAAAGCCACAGAAGGATTGTATTTCTTTCAGACATTTGGGTCATATTTCTGAAGGCAATTTCATTGTGTTCCTCTCCTAATCATGAGAATATGACAGGAATTATCAATAAGCTGTATAAAAATGATTTTCAACAAGTAGAATTTGAAATCTAACCCCCAGTATTACTTATCTTTCTGTTGCTATGTTAAAACACTTTGACCAAAACAACTTACAGAAGAAAATGTTAATTTGGGCTTATGATTACAAAGTATAGTAAGAGTTCATTGTGGTAGAGAGCATGGCAATAGGCAGCAAGCTGTCCTCTGGAAGAGAAAGCTGAGAGCTGACTTATTAAATCACAAGCAAAGAAAACAAACCAAGAAAAGTAAGCAATCTTAAAGCCTCAAAGTACCCTCAGTGGCATACTTTCTCCAGCAAGACCATACCTCCTTAGTCTTCCCAAACAATATCATCAACAGGGGATCAAGTATTCAAACATCTGAGCCTGTGTGGGGCATTCTCATTCAAACTACCACATTGGGCAAACAGTTTTCCTTTAGTCCACAGTAACACAAAATAAAGCAGATTGCTCTACATTGAAGTTCAAGAATGCAAAGGCTAATATTGAACGCCTGAACAATCCACTTTTAAAGTATAGAGCAACTGGGGAAAATAGCCCCATGTTGTCTTTGTATTATAATTTTAAACATGTTAGTTTTGTACAAGAGGAAATAGATACTTTTAGATAAAGACAGGTGAATGTGAAGAAATGATATTTTAGACTTTCATATGTCAGGAATATAAACGAAGTTGTATTTTAAACAACTATTTCTATTAGATTACATTCTAGGTGCTGTTCATAAAAGATGTAAGGTTAGAAAAGGATTTAATCATTCCAGAATCAGAATCCCCAATATCCCACTGTCAGGATAAATTGATGATGTTCCCCAAAAATAAAACCTGATCAGTTAACTTTTAACATATTGTGATTTCATCAATAGCTTTCTATGTCTTTCTACTATAAAGAACAAGCATAGTTCATGCCTACATTGTCACAATCAACCAAATATTTAGATTTAGAGCTAAGTTAACATATATAATGCAAATATTAATAATTTCTTAAACCAAAGAATTGAGCATAATGTAGTTAATGCTTACAATTTTCTTGAATATATATAATAATCTAGGAAGTAATTCAGGAGCATATGCCTTCAGTGCCATCTATGCTTATCCTACCAAAACTCGATAAAGTAAAAATAAAAGCCTAAATTTTGATAACAGATTCTCTACTATAATGACTTAAAGTCAATGTGTTAGGAAGACTTCCATAATACCCTCAAATTTGAAAGGTGACCTGGTATGTTCATGTAATACTTTTGAAAATTCTTGAGAATTATCAAAGAAACAAGTTTGCCTTCATGGCTAATTTTTTATGAATTTGAATGGTAAGATGCACAACAGTATTTATAAATGAAAATGATAATTATATGAAGGATTAATATTTTTCTAGGGCCTTGAAATCAAGTTTTAAAAATGTGTGTTGAAAATTCATATAGATAAAGCACACTGAAAATCTGCAACTAAACAGGAATGATAAGTATTAAAACTTGTCACACTAAAAACCAAATTCTGGGAAGAATATGTTAAAGTTACCATGTGAAATACACTTGCTGAAGAAGGTACGTTTAGGACAAAGAGCACTTCTTGAACTGTTTTTTTTTTTTAAAAAAAAAAATGTTAAAAAAGCAAACCTGGTTAGAATTTTAGAAAATAATCTAATCACCAAAAATATGTTTCTCTTAACAGTCTCTAAAATGGTGCTAGCTAAAAAGGGTCATTCCAATAGTAACTTCTTACAGTCTTAATAGAAGATTAACACAACAGGATAACCAGTTTCAAATTTCCTAAGAATGTCAAATCTGTGTGATCTTCACTTATCATCAAAGGCTGAAAGAATATGCTTTAATTGATTTGTGCTTTTAGATTCTGGATCTTACTTTGTTTAAACATTAGTAAACCATGCACCTTTAGTTACTATGAATCTACAATATGAAATGAAAATTACAGAAATAACTTGTCAATCTTAATTTGTGGACCATTGTAAGTAGCACAATAAAACCCCTGTCAGCCTGATGCTCCTTACTAGCACGTTGGTGAATCCTTCAGACTAGAGTATCCACTCTGAATATACCACCCTCTGTCCATTATCTCATAGTCACCTTAAGATCAGATCAAGTTTCATGGCTTCACAATGCTAATGTTCACATAACTCCTATTTTACTTAATTATAGCTCAGAACTCCAACTACAGTTCTGATAATTTTATTAGCATATATTATTCTTTAACTATGAGTTGTTGTTAGTATCTTACTGTGTATCTCATTTATAAATTAAACTTATAAAAATTATAAATCACTGAAGTAAATGTATGAACAAAAAATGAGTGGCTAGAGTTTTGATAACCAGTTTTGATGGGCTTATTCACATTTACACTGGGATCTTGGAATATATCATCTATTAATAAGGGGAAAGGATTCAGTCACTCATTAACATTGTCTACTCTATGTCATGGGTTTTGATAGTTATAATGATAACGAAAGCAGAGAAAGTAACTTCATTTGCTTTGTTCATCCCCAGTGAGGGTAGAGAATTTGCAGGGCTCAAATAATAATTACACAATATAAAATATCCAAAAAATAATGAATACACACAAATTCAAAATTCTTACTTTTTGCCGCCACTATGCATGTTCTTGATTTTCTAAATAGCATGTTGTATGTATTAGAGGTTAGTTTTTCATTTGTTCAAACTGCTCTTGGAAAACTAGTAAACATACATAATGTGGATAAAAGAATTATTGATAACAGTATTTTATACATGATGGTAAATAAACTAAATAAAATATTGATATAATAAGTCAATTAGCTAAAAGTAAAATCATATACTAAACTTGTTGGTACTATATTTTTTTTGTGTGTGTGAGAGAAATGCCTGCAGAAGAAAGCATTTTTGTTATTTTTTTTCTTAAAAGCGTGTGTAGATGAAAACCCCAAGTAAAAGCTCAGGACTGTTTTATAAAATTATATTCTCCCTTATTTTACTACTGAATCCAAATCATAGTCTATGTGTCTCAAACCTTCATATTTTTATCTGCTTGAACTGAGATTACATTAATCACATTTGTCCTTCCTGGTGATATAGGACAAATATGCAGAATAAAAGTGAATTATCTGAGGGTAATTGATGTTACTCAGATATACCAGTAAATGTTAAATGTCAAATGAAGGAGAATTTTCAAAATGTCTTTCAATTAATTTTTCAATATGGCTCTCTAACTCAGTTGTGGATTTTGATAAACCCTGTATGGTAGTATCATCATTAGAGTTCCCTCAAATTCGAGTCTCTCTCTCTCTCTCTCTCTCTCTCTCTCTCTCTCTCTCTCTCTCTCTCTCTCTGTGTTTGTAAACTATTCTAAACTATTTCTAAATGTGATTTTTTTTTTACTTATTTATCTGGGATTTTCCCTTCACCAGACCTTCTTAGGTTTTATTTCATTTTTTAATTTTAAATATTTTTCATATAATTTATTTTGATTATAGGATGGGTTTGATTTGTGGGATGGAAAATAATATAACCAAAATATTTTCATTAATATTCAGTAAATATATTTATTCTTTGATAATCTCATATATTTTCATCATTGTCAGCTCTCACAAATCCACTCTTGCTCTAATTCCTTCTAGACCAAAACCTCACCTTAGAACCTTTTCCCAACTTCATGTGTTGTTTTATAACAAATCATGAAGCATGATTTTTGCCCCCCATAGATACCTAGATATGTGTGTGGGCACCAAATGAACATAGTCAACCTACCGAGAGACAGCCCACTAAAGAAAATTTATTATCCTATTCCTAGAAACCACTGACTGTCAATAGTGCCTCAGGGCTAAAAGCTTAAGAGACAGGTCTCATCCCAAGCATGATTGTTTCAACGTTGAGTTTCAGTACAGCCTCATAAAGAGACTTAATCTATTTTTTAATTTAAAATAATAACTTTATATAAACCACAAGAATAATCTAAATGTCTTTTAAATGGTGCTTGCTATAAAACAGGCATCTCTATGTATATAGTATAGAGCTATAGGTGTAAGAAATAAGACTATCTCTGTACTTTGTATAATAAAACAATTGGGTGTTCTCACAGTCTGGAGGAGCAACAACATTTTAGAAATATGTGCCTGGGTGTGTCATGTGTGAGAAGTAAATGTGAGCATCCCAGCCCTTGCATAGTTGCTCCGGGGCTTCCTCTCATCTGCAGTGATGCTCCAGCTGCCTTATGTTGTATGTGGCAAGATGAACTTTCAAACTTAGTTTAAAATTGCAACTAATGAATGTAATAAATGTTACAAATACTTCCTCCTATTTTACCATTAGTTCATGTCCTCTATTATAAAGCCCCATGCACATGTAAATTTCACATAATTAGATTGGCCCATCAATCTGTTATTCCACAATTATATAACAAAATAGTTACTGAGTGAAATTTATTAGTAAGGTGCTAGGAAATTTTTTTAGGCTTATTTGCATATTCTAATTAGTGGTTTATTAATCTTAAATGAATAAGGAAATTAACTGCAGCTTAATCTCATAAAATTCATCACTGTAATCCTTTATTGTATTGCTTTGATATACATTTTAGCAATTTAAAAGCTGAGGCAACACTGAGAAGATAGAATATCCCATCCCCCTTTTCCAATGATAGAACTTGGTCCACACAAATGACCACTTAAATTATATTAAAAATGTTATTTCTTTTAATAATCTTTACTTTCAACAAATTTTAAAAATATTTTCATTTCTCTCTAACAACTCTTTCTACTTTCTCTTGTCATCAGATCCATCCAATATTTTGGTTTCATTCAAAAATCTGTTATTTATGAAACCAAAGGCAAGAACAATTCTCTGTTGAGAAGATGGTATTTTCTACATTATCTGATAACATTTGTGAAGTAAATGACATCAACTTATTGAACCTTTATTAAGTCACTTCTACATGTTAGGAGCCAGGCATCTTACATAGAAGGCAAACGAACAGGAGAAGATACTGCGCCCAGAGACCTCTAAAGTGGAAACGAAAGTGCGGCCTCTCCTGAGACATATTGGTGTAGGAGACCCATTTCTGAAGGTTCCCAGTATTTAGGTTTCTAAGGCTCATATTTGGTTCTTTATAACCCAAAGCACAAATGGAGTCACCTAAATTCACTGCATTTTCTCAGCATAATGTTCACTTAGAAAGAGAGAGAGAGAGAGAGAGAGAGAGAGAGAGAGAGAGAGAGAGAGAGAGAGAGAGAAATATGAAGCATATCAGTAAATTCCAAGCCATTTAGAGATGTAGAAAGATTTCTTAAGGATTTGCCATTTCTCAATGTTCATAGCCAACTTCCAGTTCCAACTCATTTTTACACAAATGGTAGCAGTTCAGCATGGAATCTTTAATTTCTGATCTTATACACACACAACTTGGCATTTTAGAAATGTGGGGCATGAACATGAAATCTTGAAAGCAATTTTTTATGCGGCTCAAAAATGTGCTTTTCAAGCAATTCCAAATAACATAAAATTGTAATATTGTCACTCTCATATCATTTTTATATACAGGTCACATATGATACATATGTGATAATAGTTTATATGTAACTTACACTCTAGCCTTTAAATATGCTTATTTTATAATTTTTTAACAAATCACAGTCTTAGTCTTATCCACCAATTGCTAGTGCTAGTATTGGGCCAATTTACGGGAGACTTGCTAATTAAAATGAACTGTCATTGTCCCACAGTTGCGGAGACTGTAAGTCAAAGGTTAAGGAGCTACATCTGGCTAGAACTTACTGCTGAATCACTACATGGCAGAGGGTCAAAGGAACAAAGATGGGTGACCTCACCCTTTCTAAAAGAAATATTCATTTTTATTTATGTGTGTATGTTTGTCAGATGTGTGAGGATGCCTCAAGAGGCCAGGTGAGAGGTCAGATCCCTGGGGCTGGAGCTGCACGTGGTTGTGACCCATCCATAAGGGTTGCTGGGAACCAAACTCCATTTCTCTGAAAGAACAGATCATGCTCTTAATAGCTGAGTCATCTCTCTAGCCTTTTCCATGCTAAGTGCTAGGATGCCAGTGTATATTACATGCATTGAGTTTGAAGTGCTGGGGGTCAAATGCAAAATTTCATGTATTTTAAGCCAGAACTTTAACTGAGCCAGATTCCAGCCCCTGTTTGCATATATGAAATGTTGACATTTATGTGTGATGATATGCCTAACTAAAAGCACCATCATGAGAAAACGATAGCTTTGCTGTGGTCGTTAAGGCCCTCCAGAAGCATGACAGTTATAACATGAGCATATAAAATGGCCCTTGTACTGTGTAAGAATCCAGATGAGACTTAGTGAAAAGTTTCCTCTTCAAACCTTCCAGCCTCCATTTCTGTGTAAAAGTCCTGCTTATGGTTGACATACTCATCTCTATTTCTTTTCTTTGCAGGTCTCATGCAGCACCCACATTGCCTATTACTATTTGTGTGGTAAGTATTAAAAGCAACTGAAATGGTGATTTCAAAAAGGACATGGGTTATAGATAACAGCTTCAGGCAAAGGAAAATGCTAAAACTCAGGATCTATAATGAGAGAATTTTTAAAGGCAACCGGAAGCCTCAGAACTGAGCACCTTGAGTCAGCCTAGCTAAAATCACATCTTTTATACTTTTATCTTAGTTGACTTAACTTAGATTCTTTTTTTTGTGATCTTTATCTTAGAATTGGGGATGATTTTTTAACGAGTTCTCTATCTACAAAATTACAATTCTTGCTTGGAACTGAAGACTTCTGAAATAAGACATGGTAAACTCAAAAGAAAAATTATGTCAAAGTAAGGCAGAAGGACATTTGCTGGAGTAAGAGAAATCTCCAGCACTTCCAGTAGGATCCAGATGAGGGTACTGAAGAAGCAGGCTTCAATGATTACTTTTAATTGTCAGCTTGGATCTAGAATTAGTCTAAGGGAGGGTATCTCAGGAGTGATTGCCTAGGTCATCTTGCCCTGTGGTCATATCTGTATGGGATTACCTTGACTTGATTCATACAGGAAGACCCAGCCTAATATTGGTTGGTACCATTTCTGGATTTCCATCCTGGACAATACTAAATGCAGCAAAATGAGCTGTGAGGTACGCATTTGTGCATTGTTATTTTTCTCTGCTCTTGGTGGTGGATATAATATTACCAGCTGTTTTGAGTTCCTGGTGCCCTGAGTTCCTTCCTTCTATAAGAGACTGAAACCTGGAATTATGGGCTAAAATAAGCCCTTTCTCCCACAAGCTACTTTCTATTTGCATATTTTACCACAGCAAGAGAGAGAAAAAAACCCTTGGACACAGACTCAAAAGGTTTCTGTTGCTTTACTGAACCAAAACTGTGTCAGAGGCGAAAAACAAAGTCCACACTTGATTTGAGGCAGATCTCTCACTGAGATCAGGATCTTGCTGTGCTTCTGTGATAGATGGTATCTGCCTGTCTATGCTTCTTAAACACTAAGATTGCAAACATGTGCCAACATATATGGTGTTTTAAAAGGGAGCAAACTCAGGCCCTTATGTTTCAGTGGTAACATTTACTGACTAAGCTGTCTCTCTCTACTTTTATAGGCAAGAAAATAAATTCACATTTTCAACATGGTTATGTATTTAGAAAATATTGTCCATATTTTTCTGAGTTCAGTTTTAATCTGCTTCTTCAATTTACTTCTCAATTATGGATTTTTAGGAAGGAATTTCTAAATAAATATCAGATACACCTTTCTCATTCTCTGTTTATAGCTTGTTTTTGAGTTTCTCCATGGAGAAAGCAAACCCAGGGGAAAAAAATCAGACTACAAATGCTATTCAGCTGGCTGGTTGAATATTTATTTCATGTACAATATTATAGAAATAGATGTTCCTGGAGCCAGAGCCATAGCAGATCTTTATTATATTTCTGAAAACATTTGTTTCCTTAATTATGTTTTGGAGAGACCATTTTCCCTAAATCTTTCAGATAATGGATCACACTGTACGATGTCACCTCCACTTACTACACTCATGCATCACTCTGCTCTTCACAGTGAAACTGATAAAAATGGATGGTACTGGAGAAGAAATGACATGCTCTCATTAAAAACAGGCAGACTGCTGACTTCTTTTGAAAATTCCTCCAAGGTAGATGTACCAGCTGAAAAGTTATTTCAAACAGTGTGATTGATTATGGCAAGGTTCCACATGTAACATTGCTGGACTTATGGTTTTTCTGCAAGAAAACTTCCAAACTTCCTTAATTTCTCCCATAAGATCATTAAGCACATCTGTAATTCAGCTCTTTCCTCAGATCCACTTTGGGCTTGAAGATTCAATCTATCCCCATCCTTACCTCCAAGTAGTAAAATATATGTGTTTTTAATTGCTCTTTAAATTCCATAAACCAAAATAACATATGGTTGTTTACAAAGATCTAATTAGCACATTTACCTAAATATGCTTTCATGGTTCTGAAGACATTAAAATTAAAATGCAAATTATAATATGGATATGAGAACTGAAGGAGGATAATTTTAACTAAGTGCCTGCAGGCAGATGATTTTCTTGCTCCCAGCTTGCCAGTTTGAGGGTCCTGCCCTGAAGGAACAAGAAAGAACTATTATCTCCAGTCAGAAGTCTTCATCGTATGTATGCATAAGACATTATTATCAGACCTTTAAAACTATATTTAAAGAAACAGTATCCATACAGAAAACAATTGGCTCAGAAATCCAGCGACAATTACACCACAAAAGAAACTAAAATAAAGAGAACCAACATTAAGGAAGATAAAAGCCAAGTTCTTGAAATAGTCTTAACAAGGTTAATATTTCAGATCAGTCAGAAAACATTTTCTAGAGAAGATACACCCACTAAACATTTTCAAAATCAACTAAGTGATGGCTATGGTGGTACATGCTTGTAGTTTTGTGCTCCAAAAGGCTGAGGAGGAAAGTTCATTGGGAGTTTAAGGCCAGCTCTAGGGCTATTCCTGGTTAGAGAATTAAACTATATTTTTTACAATTAACTAATTAAATAACTAATTAGCTAGAAAGCTTAAAAACAAAGCCAGTTAAATAGAACTAATATCTGATATTGCTAAAGTAACCAAGGTCAGTCATGATCCTAGGGGAAAACCTACTACTAATGTTCTGCTAAAAGAACATGGCAATAAATTGACTGCTAATGACATCCTGCTGTATCCACAGATAAGTGCTTCACTGGGCCCTCATCAGTGAAGCTTCTTCCTGCAATAGATGGGAACTAATACAGAGATACACAAATGAACAGTACACAGAGACTGAGAGACTTTTGAGCACTTTGGTGGAGGTGACAGATGGCTCTGAGGAAAAGTCTTCTATACACAACAGGGCTTACACGCATGTGAACTCAGAGACTGCTGTGGCATACATAAGATCCACACAGGTTCAAGTTAGACAGGATCCTAGCACTGAGAGAATAAGGTAAACATGAAGTCCCACCCTGAACCATGAATCTGACTGTAACTGACTCTTGCTGGGAAAGGGAAAATCTGTTTTCTCTAGTGGAGTATTACCAAGTAAACCAATCACACTCCAGGGCAGGCTACACACCTATGAGTGGATGGACAACCTGTAATGGATTCCATGGTTTTCCCTTTTATTTTATTGTCTTATTTTGTTTTAGTTTATTTTGTTTGTTATAATGGTGCTTTACTTGTTTTGATATGTGGGTGTGTTTTTGTGTGTGTGTGTGTGTGTGTGTGTGTGCATGTAAGAGAGAAAAACAGAAGTTTGTGAATAAGGACACTATCTTGGAAGAGAGTGGAATGATCAAAATATACTGTGGGGAAGAATTAATACAAATAAATAAGTCAACTAAGACTATGGTTTAATCCTGGGGATGTGAAGTCTCCTGCAAAGCGAGATGCACAGACTCTTCCCTCAACTATGTTCTTATTAGCATATATTAGTCACACAACATAACAGACTTTTCTGGGTTTTCTGCTTCCATCTCTCCATTCTCTTGCTCCCACTGACTCCCTCCTCTTCACAAAGAGTGAAGTTCTGTTTACATTTTTGTGAAGGACACAATTTAGATGAGCTAAAGTTAAGGGTCATGGATCATCCTGGAAGAGGTTCAGGTTCAGAGAGAGCAAGTTAGGGAAGACTCACCAGTTGGTAGATAAGACTAAGACTGTAATTTGTTAAAAAATATTATATATGTATATATATTTTTGTATATGCATTATTTACATGTGTTATATTAATATAGCATATAAAATATGTAACTAGTTCTTATAAAGAGTTGTAATACCTAAGCTATATAGTATTAATACAATTAATATATAATAGATTTTAATATATTTTGTGATTATATATATTACTTTGAAATGAACAAAATCTTACTGTGCGTAGACTCCAAAAATGGAGATGTTGTAAAATGAGAATGTATTAAAATTTTGCATGCAGGTTTGAGAGAATTTCTAACAATAACCAATTCTAAATACCTAATGCTAAATACTTTACATTCACCCACCTAATTCTCCCAGTGCTATGAGGAAACAGTCTGCATTTAGAGGAATGTTAGTTTCTATGCTTCTGGCTTTCTAGTTCAGATGTGACGTCTGTAGCCCACTCTTTGTACTTTCTTTTGAATGGAAGAACCATGTGGAAACAGAAGACACATGACTAGGCTCACAACAGAAGAGGTACTAGAAAAAGTCAGAACATCCATTAGCAAGGTAGAGACTGCTTAGACATGTCTCAGGATACATACTATCCATTATCTCCTAAAGATAGATGATTATTTAAATACCATTATGGTATACAGGATGAAACCCATACTTGGGAGGGGTGTGGATAAGATGATGCTTTAAAGCTTTATAAGAGATCAAGGATCATACTTCTTAACTTCTTTAACAACTAAAAGTCTATTTGCATGTAGTGTTATGATTTGACCCAAGTTCTTCCAAAAACATTATCTGCATTCTAAGCTTTGTGCTAATAATATTCATTGTTATGGGTCAACCTGGCTGTGCTAAGGGGTATACTAATTGCTCCTAACATTTTTTTTTGGAGTGTTTCTATGCAGTGTTTCTTGGGGTGTTAAAATCCCTAACTCCCATTAATGCATTGACATCACCTGTCCCTACATTCCAATCCTTAACTCCTATTAATGCAGTGACATCACCTGTCTCACAAGAAACTGAGAAAGAACAGAGGAAAAGAGAATTTGCTTTTGTTTATCTGGTATATTCATTTTTCCTGATCTTAGAAATCAGCATTTGGGCTTTCAGGCCCCAGAATTTGAATCAGGGCTTTATAAGTGGTCCTTGTAGGGAACAGAATGTAACTTTTCTGTTGTTTGATTGCAACTTTAATGAACATGCCAAATCTAAAAAAAATAAATAAAAAATAAAAAAATAATTAAAAAAAAACACAATTGGATTAATTCAATGTTACATGACAGAGAGTAAAATTCACCACTGTGTTCAGACTCCATATTGCCACTAAAATTTAAGGAAACCACTTGTATTGTGTCATGTTAGTGGGACATTTCTCCCTTTGAGCTGTATGTCTGTGCTATTGTTTTGATTTGAAATATCTCCCCAAGTTCCTGTGCTATATAGCCTGAGTCCTTAGCTTGGTGCTGCTGGAAGACAGTGTAGATGGCTCTGGAAGGCAGGCTTAGAGAAAGGTCTCTGATGGTTGCAAGATCACCTTTGAAATGTCCTGTGGGATCTACTTGCTCCCAACCCGGAGTTGAGCAGGCTTCTCCCCATTTCCATCACTTTGCATTGCCAAAGACAAGGATCCAAACGATTACATGGACCAAAAGTCCAACCATTAGCAAAAAGAAACATCTCCTCTTTGTCAGCTGATTATCCTGGACATTTGTTGTAGTGACTGGAAGGTGGCTGGGTCTGATTGGCCAAGCTCCTTACTCTGTTTCAATAGTAATAATAATTAATAATAATAATAATAATAACATTGAAAACAAAATATATCAAGTTAAGGAGCTCCAAATAAACCATCCTCAATTTAGGTTATGTCCCAAATACTTAAGTCAAATTACTACTGCTCCTTAAGCAAAGCAAGTAAAAAAAATATGAGCGCTATATTGAGACAGAGCAGACTTTGTAAAGATAGGCTACTGGAATGAAGGGACAAGGTTGCCAGTCAATGAAGGCCTGGAGCAGTGGAGGCTCGAGCTCCAAGAAATAAGGACTCGAGCCTTTGAGGAAGCTTGCCACTGGCAACCCCATACTGAATCCCTGACTTACCCAACCGTGACAGGACATCAGGATACATTTCTTTTGTTGTGTGGTGTTACTGTGGCAATTATTAATACATACATACATATATATATATATATATATATATATATATATATATATATATACCTTTTCATAGTAAAGATCTATGATAATAGCCCTAACCCTTTTAGAGAAAAACAGCTAATAATACATATTTTTAATAACATACTCTGAAATCAAGAAATTTTAAATAACAAGTTAATAGATACATAGACTTTGCATTACCAACCAACTAGAGAACCACAATTTTTTAAAAAATCAACAAAAAAAACAAACAAACAAAAAACAAATCTGATTTAACTTGGGTCAAAACCAGAGTGGCCACTCATAGTTAACATGGTGGGTTTTACAGAATGGACTTGATGGATGAATTCCATCTATCCCTGTAAATTTCTTTGATCTTATCAGAATGAAGATAATTACTTGTACATTACATTTAAAAAAACTATGCAAAATAGGCTACCTCAAAGATTAAAGTTTTTAATATCCAAAATTCAGCAAGGCATATTGAGATGCTATCTGTAAGAACAACTTCATAAATAATATTACATTGTTATAATGCCCTGCTACAATTTTTAACAATGGACTCTGAGCTGTCTTTATAAGGAAGAACACTATTACCCCATCTTTTCATAGCCTGCAGCTTTAAACATTTTTAGAGGCAGAAACTATAGTAATAGCAGTTTGCAAATGAAGTGGTTTGTAAATCGTTTTCTCTCAAAGAAAACAACAACTTTAAAAAAATGCCCTCTAAGGAGAGATGAAACTGTAAAGCTTTTTATTTGGCATTCAGATGTTGCTGTGCATGCTTCCTACTACATATATATGTTTCCTCCATCGGAGATACATCTTTCCCCCACAATCTTTCTGTCTGTATACCTGTCCATTTGGAAAGATTAGATGGTCTCATGCTACCTTGATGCAATATCTATTTTCTTTCTCCATGCCTATCCCACATTTTAAGTTTCAGAATATTAAAAACAAAACAATTTTTTACACTTGAAATGTATTGTTTATATTTTGTTTAAATTTTGATTTTTGGGGCAGGATCCCACTATGTGGTCTGGGTTGACCTTGAACTTCTGTCCTACCTTGTCTCCACTTCCCAAGGGCTGGGATTACAAGTGGGTTCCACTATGCCAAGATATATTATGTAGTATACTTCTATCAAGCAAGCACTACCTACAGAAGAAATACATTTACAATATAGTATGCAGACATATTTTGCTATCTATTTTATTATTTAAACTCATAAAACTTGAAATTTTTCAAAGCCTCAAGTGACTGTAATTATCACTGAACATGTGTTGAAGAAGGAACATTACACAAATCCTTTGTTCCTTATTTTTTCAGAAAAGGGCCCCTGATTTTTTTAAGGATGGGTAGTGCCACCGTTGGGTTGCAGCTATTAGTACCACTTAATTCAGGTTTAACTGGAGGTTGGTAAAGCAGCCAGTTGAATGAAGGAGGACATGCAGACAGTGCATTCTCAATGGGGTAGCAGGATAATGAGGTCATCTTTGGCTCAGATAGCTAGGAGGCAGTGTGCTATGTTACAAAGAAGATGAGCTTGAGATTCACTCTAGCTTAATTCAAATTGCTGACTTTCCCTCTCTATGGATACTTATATCATCACTCTTAGCCTCATCATTTTACCTGGATGAAAAAAAAAAGCATAGAGATATTGCCTGGATCAAATAAGATATTGTGGGTCCAAATACACCACTCAAACTGAATGACAGTCACACATTCTCACAACTTGGCTTTCTTCTTTTGGAAAGGACAACATGGGCAGTGAAACTGCAATAGTGCAGCTTAGATTATGACCAAGTACACTGTACTGCATATAGAGTAGATAGAATACAAAGAATGAGAAACACTTGGAATAGCTGCTTCTGGAAAAACACTGCATGTTATTGGCAAATGTGACTCAAATCCACGGCTCCTTAGTCTAGTGAAGAAATCATCTTATGTTTTCTTATAAAAAAATAACTGCATAAGTAAAAGGACTGGGGAGATGGTTCAGTGAATAAAGTTCTTGCTGTGGGAGGGGTGGAATTTGACTCTTTAGCACATGAGTAAAATGCCAGGCATGTCATCATATCTATAATTCCAGTGTCAGGGAAGTGGGAGAGGAGAGACAGCTAGATTTGGGGGCTCAATGGCCAGCTATTCTGACATAGTGGGATCTGGTTTAGTGAGTGACCCTGTCATAAGTAAATAAACAAACAAATAAGGTGGAGACATACATATCACAGAAAGCACCCTCACATAAACTGGGAATCCATATCACATGTCTTCATGGAGAGCACACACATCAACACATGTATCACACACACAAAAGAAAAGCTGCCTCTACTAAAACCTGTGGTCTATTTTCATAAGGCCACCCAACAAATCTGTGGCTGGAATGAAGATGCTTTTGATTTTGTGAATTCCAGATCAAACTTGGCTTTCTGTAACCTTGAATCTAGCTGCAACCAAATAAAAGCTTTGAAATCTTTTTTGAAATATAGGAAGTTATGTTGTAAAGGATCAAATAAAAGGAAAAAAAATCATTGCAAATAAAGATTGTCTTGTAACCACCATGAATTTACAAAAGCTGATAGAGTGTCCTCAGAGCATGGGGTGATGTTTTGAAGTCTGAAGACTATCCAGAAATGCAACAGGTCTAATCCTTTTTCTCCCACAGGGCAATAGCTATGAAAGCAAGCAGAACTCCTAAAATGGAGAAGTAAGGATATGGAAAGAATGATACATCTTTAAAATGACCAAGGAGCAGGGAACAGAAAAACCTTCTGCTGTGATGAGAACACAGTAGAAAGCAGAATCATATAATTTCTGCTGTTTATGCTCCTTCATGAAGAGAGGTTACATAGTAAGGGAAGAAAAATTCATTGTACTTGGATTTTAATGGATAATAATGCTTTATTTATAACAGTGAGAAAAGTCTTGAGAGGTCCTAGCCTGCCAGATGTGGTAATTATCTGTATAAAGACTGTAGTTGTTCCTAAGAGTGGACAGCACAGATGCCAACAGGAAGGGGAAAGAGTGTTCAATTTCGTGATGGGAATAGATTTTTTATGAGAATAGACATAAATGGGAACCTGAGGCTTGTCCCAGGCATCCAGAATCACCTTCCATGACAGCAGGCTTGGAAATGAACTGAAGTTACTAACTAACAGTGAAAAAGCACACTATAAACTAGAACCACTAGGCCCCAAGTAAGAATTTTCACACAACAGGAATCAAGATGTAGGAAGTTGGTAGCACATGGTGAATGAGTGTGTGTGGGGAGGGTATTTAATGATGTTCCTCAAGAACCTTAGTACATGGTCTTTGGCATAGCAATTTCACTTGAAAACCTAATCTGAAGAAAATTAAACACCTATGCAAAGATATGGCTCCAGGCTTCTAATGTTAACATTATAATAAAGGTTTCTGAAGAAATATTGATATAATAACATTTATGGCACAGAGGCATTTTTATTTATATTGAACATTTTCCACTGTGTTTTTCTTAAATTGAGTAGCAAAAGGGTGAGGAAAACATTACTTTATGCAGTAGAGAGTACAACAGTAATAAAGGTCTAATGCAGTCACACTAGACAATGTTAGTAATTATCCCCCAGGAAGTAGATTTCCAACAATTATTAATATATGTCATTTATATAGGAGACAGAAGCAGAATATATGAAATATAAGCAACATGGCTGCTGAAACACGTCCTGAACAAGGACAATACCAGGTGATATGCCAACATGGAATGACAAGCTCTCACAAGGTGTCTACCCTTAGATAAAGAGCGACAGTCAATTAATGGCTTCTGAGAGAGGGAAAAAAACAACTTCCTGGGAAATTAGCCTCCTACTAAGTTTCCCAATCTCAAGTTGTCTTCTCTCAAAATATCTGAGACAAACAATACTAAATGGATTTACCAAGCTATGTTTATATACTTACATATTTGTATATAAGTAACAATAATAATTAAAAAGAAAATGTGAATGATAATACATGAGAGTTGAAAGGTGGGTTGAAGGCAGAGGAAGGGAACAGTGGGCAGTGGAAGGTAGGATATAATAATAGATGATCAAAGGTGGTCAAGTATATTATATAGATGTGTGGAATTGAACAAAATCCTAACTAGTAAACAGTAATAAAAATGAAAAAAAATCATATTGGTTTACTAAACTTAGTTTCTCCCTTTGGCTTGATGTTTCTGCTTTACTTTCCTGTAGTTATTTAAGTTAGTTGTTTTGACAAGTAATATTTTAGAAAACAACTAATATCAGTCTATATTTATGAGTCTTGTTCAAATGATATAGATACGCTCAAGTGTTGACAAGTAAACAATATAATGGAACTCTCCTATTTTTCTAGTAGTGATATAAATTTGTACTATATATATATATAAATACATATACATATTTATTCTTGAAAAATAACTGTAAGATAAGCTGTTATAAATAATGGGAAAAGGAGATTTTAGATTTGAGGTTCTTTTTATATTTAAAAAAATTGGGAAAATGTAGTGAGATTATGTTGGTACACTGTAAATATTTACCATGCTACTGGTTTTATAAAAAGCCGATTGGCCGGAGGCAGACACGAAGTGTGGGCAGGGCTACCAGACTAAGAAAACTTTGTGAACAGAAAGAGCAGAGCAGAGACAACACAGAGATGCCAGGAGACAGAGAGGAAGGAAGTTGAAATGCTGCTGAGAAAAGGTACAGAGCTGCATGGCTGAAAAAACAATTGCGGTTTGCGTTAAGATGAAGAAGTTAGCAAGTTATATGCCTGGGCCCTAGGTCAACCAGTAAGCAGAATAAAATTAATATAAGCGTCTGTGTGTTCCCGTGGGACTGTGGGTCCAAAACTTGAGCCTAGGCCCGAATGTCTGGGCCAGAAACCTCATACAAAACAGCTCTGTCTGGAAAACCTTCAAACTGAGAGCAACACAGATGCTATTCTCCTGTGAAACAGAAGACAAAGTAGAGTACACTGAAGTGCACAGCAGGCTAATAAACTGTGCTGTTTCTCCCTAGATAAGCTTGTGAAATTTAATAGTGAGCCCCATAAGCTAGGCATGACAGAGTACATAGCACTCTGAGAAAGAGCACATACCATAGAGTTAGGCAAAACTCAAACCCAGGAAACCGCTTCTGAAGTTTTAGAAATTAGGACAATTTTTACACTAGGGATAGAAAGTGCTAGAAAGAGTTGGAAGGGGATCTACTGGGGGAGGTGTGAAGTCTCCTCTCTTGGTCTAAGTTCTGATACATTAATATACCTACTTTGTAATAAGTAATAAATCCTCATATCCATGATTTGTACCTTAATAAATTGGACTTTCAGAGAAAGGCTGGCTTCAGGTTGGAGAAAAGAGAAGTGTGGCCGCTAGGCATATTTCTTGTTGGGGAGTGATGAGACCATTGCAGCATTATTTAAGAAGTCTGAGTCTACAGCCAGAGAGAACTTGATGTGAGTCTTTGTACTGCTGCTTCTAGCTGTATAAACTACAGAGAGTGCTTGATGAGGCTGAAGATAGAGGTGGAGGCCAGACGGAGAAAAATCTTGCAAAGACAAGATAAGAATTTCTTTCAGGGAGTTTAATTATGCTCCAGTAAGTAAATGAGCAGCATGAACGGGTGGTTTTGTAAATGAAAATAAGAGTGGGTATGAATCTGAGAGGTCTGATAACTGAGTTTGATGAGGTGTATGATGTAAAATTAAAAAATAATAAATATACAAATAAAAAAAGAATCACTTTATTGTAAATGTGATAGAAAGGTATTCTAGTAACACCAGAGACCCAATGATACTCACTGGGAATAAAGGAACAATAAGAGCTTGACTGTAAGGACAGTAGCAACAGTGTTTCAAAAGAATTCACTTAGTGTCCCTGCTGCAACATGTCCTTACCTTGAAGGAGGGAGGACAAAAATAAATCATGAGAATGTATTTTAATTGTGATAGAAAAAAGCAAAAGCATGTGGGGAAAGCAGCAGGACAGAATCTCAAGACATGTTTTTAAGGCAGATTCTTGTGTATATTATCTGCTGAGCAATAGCTGTAGAAGCAGGTGACCTGCTACCAGGGGCTGAGGGCAAACACTTTTCTGTATTCTTTGGATTGCCTTCAATCCAAAACAACATGAACAAAAGATTTTTTTCTAAAAAATATTTATCATTTTATTTTTAATTGTGTAGTGTGTACCTGTGTACAGGTATGTGAATGGAAATGCAGGTTCCTATAGAGGCAGGAAGGAGCTAGATTCCCTAGATCTAGTACTGCAGTTACTACTTAACTCAGATTGTGGGGAAAAAACTCCTCTTCTGTAATAGCAGTAGGTGTTCTTAATTCCTGGGTTCTCTCTATGGCCACCACCACCCTATCTTAAAAAAAAGCATGTAAGACATTTCATCATATTGATACTAATACAGACAAAGGTCTATTTCATATACTCTCCATGTTGGCAAGACCCTAATCATTCAGCATTTTTAGTTGGCCAGAAATGCATTTAGGAGAAATAGTGTGTTCTCATTTGATCATGTTCACCTAAAAATAAACTGGATTTTGTAATTATAATCATAAAACTGAAATATTCATAATATGAAATCAAATCAACAAATATGGTAGACCCTAACAGTCATTTTTACTTTCTATATAAACTGCTGAGTAACTTATTGATTACATAGATCCCTGAAAATTCTATTTACCTTGGTACCATAGCATATAGAAATGAATAGCTACCAAAAATCTGTCATTCCTTCACACATTAGAATACTGTGACCTCTCTCTGCTCTCCTTAATCAAATGCATATACTGAAGTTGCATAATCTATGACTATGTTTGGATATAGAGCCTAGAAGCATGTCATCAAGTTACAACTAAGTTACTAGAACAAGCCTCCCTCATGCACTGTGACCTGCTGTCCTTACAAAGAAAAGCAATGTGACTGTACAGACTCAGAAGGAAGAGCACATGATGACCCTGGGAAAACAGCCATCACCAAGTAGAAAATAGATGCCTCAGAAAAAAGAACATCGCCAACATCTAGAATCCTGAACCCTGGGCATTGTTTACAGCTCTTTGAACATCGCCACTAGGAAAGTCAACACCACTCAGGCTTTTGATAACAAATAGCCATCTTGGAGATCTACAAAGTTCCCACAGAACAGGATGACTGAGAGGTTTTCACCACAGTGTCAGAGAGAGTGTGTGGATTTGAACACAGTCCCTCCAGCTTCCCAGGGAATAGCACCAGCCTGCTGGAAATTAACAGAACTTCTTCTTTTATTCAATGATATTATATGACTGGCAAAAACTACTTCATGACATTTATGAGCAAAAAAATGTCAAATAATGTGAAGAGATGTGGCCAGTAGTTGATATTACATTTAAGAAGTTTTTCTCTCTTCATGTATAGAAAGAAAATAAAATAATGAATGCTATTAGTTATTATAACTCTTCAAGACAGCTGCTCTTCTGTGTATGGCTTCAGTCAAGGGTCACAAAAGCTGCATGTTTTAAAGAAGGAAGGATAATCACTTTTGAAGATAGTACATTGACTTGTAAGGTGAAAGATGCAATGCTAGCCTGTTAGGACTAATGCAACACTGCAATGCAGAACAGCTAGCTTAAGCAGTTAATGTTCATTTTCTTAAAATTCCTGATTTTGAAAGTCCATCATGAAGGTGCTAGCAGGGTTATTTTTCCTGGGAAATCTTGCTTTGGTTCACAGATGGCCACTTTCTCTCTCTATTCTCACATGATCATTCCTCTCTGCACATGGTACTGTTTCTTCTTATGTAAGAACATTCCGATTCATAGTGTCAACACCATAACTTCACATTTTACCACAATATCCCTCTGAAACCATTTGAGTCACATTCTGAGGTACTGAGAGTCAGTGGTTCAACATAAAATTTATGAGCCCAGGTTTCAACCTAGAGTAAGTATCCACCTCAGTAAAAACCAACAGAGGGATGGATGGGAAGTTGGCTTTTATGGTAAAGATACTTGCTACCATATCAGCAAACTTGAATTCACTCTCCACAATCCACTTGGTAAAAGAAGAGAAGCAACTCCTGTAAATTGTCTTCTGGCCTCCAAATATGTGCTATGATATGGTGCCTCCACCCACCCACATAATAGATAAATACATAAATGCACAAAATATTCATAATGTTCAACAGTTCAGGGTGTATATGTATGTTTAGATGCACAAGAGCATAAAGTGTGTGTGTGTGTATGTGTGTGTATGTGTGTGTGTATATGTGTGTATATGTGCATGTGTGTGTATGTGTTTTGTGTGTATATGTGTGTGTATGTGTGTTTGTGTGTATGTGTGTGTGTATGTGCATGTGTGTGTGTGTGAATGCACATGAATGTGCTCACGAAATATATGTTTGTGATGAAGGAGTAGGACTTATTCAATACTTTTAACTATAATAATTTTTAAGCATCAGGAAATATATAATGATATTTTAGCAGAAAGTTTTCTCTCCTGTGTTGTTATTTAAGTGTCAAAACTCATCCATATGGAGAAAGTACTAATATTCAGGATCAACCCTTGCCCTTTCAATGACAATCCCTTTTTCCAAGTGTATTTGCTCTGAGAATTGGAACAATCTTGGAGAATTGGTTACCATTAATTTTGGAAAATTAGTTTGTTTACACTGACTCTGCTCTAGGCAATTCTGTCTCCGAGTGGCACACAGACATCTCCTGGATGGCCTGGCCTGATGATAGCAGCTAGGCATTCCGCTGTGGATCATGTTCTTCTGTGGGCATTAGGAATATTTCCTCAGAGGCTTGACAATCAGAAGTTGCATCTGACCTTCAGAAGAGAATATTGCTTCCCTAATGGAAGCAAAAGAGCATGTGAACCTCTGGCATTCCCTGTATACCACAGTGCTTTCAAAATCTTTTTTGACCCTTATCCTTTAGTAGGGGAATGGAGATTTTATTCTGTTTATTATAGTATACTTTTTGATTATCACATGGGAACATGACTATATGTCAAGTGAAGTTCAAAATTTTATATGCCAATGATGGGCTACGAAGACAATATAAGTTGTTAGGAAGCTGATGTTCTTGATTCCCAGAACAAAGCAGGAAGCCCTAAATTATAGTTGAAAGCATGTTACTATGTTTCTTTTATATTCCAAAAAGAAATAATTACCCTGAGTGATATATTGATGCATAACTTCTAAGTCACTGTGCTTTATGGTATTTTACTTTGTCAAAGTCAGTCTTCATTGTCATTTTCATGGTATTTAGAATCAACTTAGAAAAGATATGCATGTTTCTCAGTGATTAGCATCTAGATTAGGTTAATTAAGGTAGAAAGAGCCATTCTAAATTATAGACATCATTTCATGTGGTATAGTGCCAACCCCAGTCTTCATAAGAGGAGCAAGTGAGCTAAGCACCAGTATCCATTGCTCTTGGATTCCTGATTGGAGATTCATTGTCAACAGCTGCCTCAAATTCTGACTGCCATGGTGGACTTTACCCTTGAGCTAAACCAATTAAAGGCTTCTTTCCTTGTTTTTTGTCAAATAGTTGATTTCAAAACTATGTAAATTGTTAACATTAAAAAAATAATACAAGAGTCATGCTCATTATGTCTAAAAATCTATTTATAAATGTAAGCATATGCATAGCTTTATATGAATATATTAACTATAAATATATAAATGTAAATATATTTTATATACATATACACATTTGCATATACATGTATAGGCTCACATAAAAACATTCCTTTCAAATTATTTTCCTACAGTACATTGTAACTTTTTTGATAAAATGGGAAATTTACATTTGTTTAATATTGTGTCAGTGTCTGAATGACTAAACATACTTGACTACATTGATAAGTGGACTGAGTTTTTGGTAGGGAACTTAAAGTAATTTGGAGTATATGTTCATTGATACATTGTATCATTCAATAATATTTAGTAGATACTTAGAAATGCTGGCATAAAGATTTGATTTGTCATATGACATACAAACAGATAAATTAACAATTCCCCATCTAGAGACCTGGTATGTGAGGTGATGGATATATTAATTTGTTTGACTACAGCATTCATTTCACTATGCATAAATAACCAAAACATACTGTTGGATATCATGAATACATAAGAAAGAAATGAAACTAGTATGATAAAGACATATTGATTACCCCTGGATTCATAATAACTAAGTATGGAAGAAGCTTCACTGTAAACAAATAAATGAAGAATCTGCCAATAAACAACAGAAAACTATTGGGTCGCAAAAAGACAAACATCTTTCAATTAGGACAAGATGAATGAGTCTGAAGTAAGACAGGCCAGCCACAAAAAAGACAGGTACCAAGTGAGCTTACCCATAGGTGAAATTGAATTATGCTGAAATTATGGATGTTTTGAACAGAATGTTGGTGACCAGAAGAGAGTGTGAGCTGGCAAAGGCTAGTCAACAGGTATCAAATGCAATTAAGTAGAGGAATAGTGTCCAATGCTCTACTGTACAGGAAGGCAGCTAAAAACAACAACATATTTTTCAAAACAGCTGCAAGAGAGGATTTGGTATGTTTTACTATGAGGAAATAATAAATGTTAGAGATGATGACATGCTGATTATCCTGATTTGATAATTACAAATGCATCAAAACATCATGAATTTATACAATTATTATGTCAACTGAAGTTAAAACAAAAATGCTAAACTATTTTTGTAATAATGATTGCAAATGGTATGTAAATTGATTCTCACAGGCTACTACTCAAGAGGAGACATAATTGAAAACTGTTTCCTATAGGCAGCAATTTCTTGGCCATGGTGTTTTTAGGAACTAACATATCTATTATAGATTCTGAGGGAAATAAAAAAAAGATGATCTCATCTCCAGTGCAAACAGAAGTCAGGGACCCTGCTGGTTCAGTATCTCATAGTCCATCTCTTGGATTCATCAGGATCTAATTTAGCATCCCCTCCCCCCAGCAATGGTGTTATAATAGGACTGCTCAGTGTCAACATAGTGTTCTTTTGAGGAAAAAAACACAGCTCTGCATGGCACAAAATATACCTCTGGACAAAATAACATTTTCTTTGTCACAAACAATATGTAAGAGTACTGATGAAATAATAACATACCAAAAGATGCTAGCCTCCTGCTCAAATCACCCTAGTCTGTTAGATTTCCTTGCTTGGATTGTTTTGTAACACAAGTTGGTTTTGTGTGTGTGTGTGTGTGATTAAAAGTTAGAGAACAATAGTCATGGAGCTGTTTCTAAAAGCTTCCAGTGCTCTTTTTTGTTATCACAGCTACTGTACCCACAGTCACACTCGGTCTAATTTCTGGTACAAGATCTAAACACAGTCTATCCAGCCAAAATTGCCATATACAGGTAAAGGATGCTCTCTGGCCTTACTTCTGCCAAGGGAGGTATTTGCAGTTATTGGTGCTGACACAGATAGAATCATTTTTTTATTATTTTTAAGGTGTGGTCACAGGTGAATTGCCGATATTCTAGAAGATGACCCCTCCATCTGTGCACACATGGGCAATACAAATTTGACTTACTGGGTCACCAAAAAACAAACAAAAAAAAACTCCACAAAACAAACAAACAAAGAAAAAAACAAAGATAAAATTGGAGGAACTAGTTGAGGGTCAAATATGGGAACTTGAGCCAGAAAGTGGGTTGGAAATGGAAGTGAATATGATCTAGTTCCAAATCTTCAATGTATGAAGTTTTCAAGAATAATATATAAACCAAGAATCTGACAGATGAAGGAATGAGAATGGAGTGATAGTCCCACTCACAGAAATCATGAACTTTTAAGTTACCTATTTACCATCAGTAGAAAACTTCTCTGAGCAAATTCTGAGCAAGCTACTTTTGAAGTAAGCTCTTCATTATCTAGGTACAAAATATCCATACAAAAATATCCTCTTGATAATATTTCTTATCCCAGCAGTAGCAAAAACCAAAAGAAAGGATTGTAGTTCTGATGTAAGTCTAATTGTAAGTTGGATACTTATATTTTGCTTAGCTACATTCCCAAGTAATTGTATATGAGTTTCCTGTGTAACTCTGACACTAATTTTATTTTCTAGGTTAACTTTTTTCAAGAACTACAGTGCATGCTGCTAATAAGCCCTTGATCCGGCATCAGATGTAGATAGTATGCCCTTCCACCAGAGGGCTAAATGACTCCTGAGAACACTGGGATGTTACCCTTCAGCTCTGGTAGAGACGCAGAATCTGAAAGATAGTTTGTATACTGCAATATTTCTTTGAGGAGGTTTCCAATTTGGCCAAGTAGGTGTTATTGCATTTGTAATAAAGCATATCAGTAGAGGTGTTATATACTTAATTATTACAAGCAACATTTTGGTATTAAAGGAAATAGATTGAAAATTGATATTGAAAATTTAGAACAGTACTGATGAGTTATCTTGAAAATTCATGAGAACACTAAGACTAAAGCATATTATCTGAATAGTTAGGGTGATATGCTACTTTAGGAGAGGTTCTTGGTCTTTGTATTAGAGACAGGTAATGACCAAGTAGCCCTGACAACCTGGCTGCAAGTCAAATCTAGTAGGCAGGGCTGCATCATGATGTAGATTGGTGGGTCAGAGAGTGTTTGTATTTGTGATCATATGGTATTTATCTTAAAAGCAACAACCTAAAAGTGGGGATATGTCACAGTGGAATTGCCTCAAATCCAGCAGGAGCTCTCTACTATTACAGTGCTGCTCTGGAACTCAAGGAGGCTTCTCCATTGGAATTTAATTTGGAATGAATTTGATGGATAGTGGTAATATGGGTAGAGGAAGAGAATTCTGATAGGGAACAGTGTGCTGAGTTCTATCTATTCCTCACTCCACTCAACAGTTTCCAGTTTCCATTGTTATGAATCTGACCTACAGTTTTGTCTGTGCTAGGCACATGCTTTACCATTGAGGTATACCCAGCTCTAGCATAATATATCTTGGGGTCTAATGTTAGGTATAATATGGTTGGGAGCCTCACCACCTTTGACCCATCCTACTTTTCAGCAGGAGAAACTTACCACAAACTTCCTGCAGAGAAGAACACTGCCCTGAGGATTTGGTCTCATTCAGTTTTTAACCTCATGGAGAAATTAGCTGAGTGTCATATAGAGTGTAGAAGGTCAATAAACTGTGGTTCAGAAAGTAAATGAATAAGCGAGTAATTTTAAAATGGAATAAGGAGAACTTTAGGTGCAAAACAATATCTACAAAGTAATGGATGTAATGACTGAAGCCTTGTTATATAAAAATTTAATTAAACGATAAATCCAACATGTCTAGTAGCAGAGTATTTCTAGCCTGTAAAGAAAGACAGTATAAGAATTAGGGCTTCTACAAACATAAAATGGTAACAGAAAAAAAGAAAGGGATGTTTGGACCCTGGACTAGCAGAAAAATCTAGGACTCAGAGCAGAAACAACAACAACTTTTCCTCCTTTGGATATGTGGGCTAACCCAGAAATGGGGAAGAGAAGAGAAGGTTCTATTACACAAAAACATATGAAAATGAATAGATTGAAAGACAACTTTCTTTTTTTACTAATCTTGTTGAGAGATAACTTTATACACTACAATGGTTTCTGCACAAATTAGAACTATTGTCAGGGGTTCACCAGTTGCTGGGCAACTCAGAGTAACTCATCCTGACACTGGTTTGCACAGCTCGTAAACAGACTGAAGTATTTCTATAAAAGTAGCATAGTTATAAAGAACTATAAATCCCACTGTATTCATTAATTTAAGCATTATTTTACATTCTGGGGACATCCAGGTAGTCTCTTGGGAAAACTAATGAATCAGAAGACAAGAAATTATTATTAATATTTGCAAACATTGAGAGCATGTTTGTGTTTTGTTATTTTGTTTTACACCTCATTTCAGTTTCTTTGCAATTTTCAAAGCAATCTCTTAGAGAAAAAAAGGCATTATGCAAATTTAGCATCCATGGTTCTTTCTACCACATCACCTCATTAGGCAACAGCCTTGTAGGATCCAGGAGTGCTTTAAAGTAAAATGCAATCTGTTCTCTTTCTCCTTCTCAGGAGTAAATCTGTTGTCAATCTTAAACAAATTTAATATGCTTAGGTCTAAATTAATTATATTGTTTATAGTTGTTGCCATTAGTCTGTCTCAGCTTTCTTTGTATTATCTTAGGATGGTTTTCTAAAAGAGTTCCACACAATGAACACATCATAGCTTGCCTCTAGTATTTTTAAGAACTTGTGAGTACATAATAAGGATTCTTTACCTCAGTGAATTTCTGCATCTTGGCAGTATTTATTACCAGAAAAACTTCTGAACTTCCAAGGAATAAATGGTTTACCTGTATCACAAGAGATTTTTGCTGAGCAAGAATTTATCTTTATTGTCACAGTCAGTTTCAAATTGGAAGCTTTGATATAAAGTAAATGATCAAAATATGCATGAAAGCTACCAAGAAATAAAGTATTATATGTGCATATTACAGTTGATCCCCATTAGAAATCATGGAATGAAAGCATCTCAATCACTGTCACTTTTTTATCCTTATAGAAATGAGAAAAGATTCAGGATTCAGTTACTCACATATTTTTGGAGTCCACTCAGATTTTCCTCTGGCTTAACTCATTATTTGAAAAGGAAATTTACTGGTCTCCATGTGATAAGATTGTGGCAAGATTCTTTCTACCACAGAAGTATAGGATAGGGATAAAATTAACAAATATCTCTGTTGAACCCCTCTGTCAGTTCTCAGGTTAAGAGACTCCCCTTAAATATTAACACTTGGTGTAGCAACTGGGTCAAGAACCACCAGGATAGATAGCTTGCTCAGGCTAATATGTATTCATGAGAGCCTGCAGAAAAACATGGACCAAACCAGAGAAAAGGTAAGGAGCATGGAATGAAAGAATTGGAGGTAGAAGTGGGAGGAGAATACACAAGTTCAACTTTGAGTTTAGACTAGTCCAAGCCAGCAGAGAGGGCACCACCATTCAAAGACAACCCATTGCCCTTAACTTTCGACTCTCCTAATTTACTCTCCATGTTCTATTCCAACTTCAAGAAGCAAACATCTGATTCTAATTTGGCTCCCCACATGGTAGCCCTTCCGGGAAAGATTTGGCAGGCAAAACAACTTGAGTGTCCAGTCCCCTTAGCATCATATTTTTCTCATTACAAATTAATACATTGGCATCTGAGTTTACAATTTGGCTTTGCATGCATCTCACCCACACAGAAAATGCCAGCCAAGTCATTCCATCCCTTTAGCAGTTAGTTTTTTTTTTATTTTAAGTCAATCTAATGGCTTTTTGATTGTAGATCTCAATCTCATAGACTCTGATTATAATCAGATCAAACCGAGTGAGCTGATAAATCAAGTTGTGCCAGAAGAGTCTGGCTTTGAATTGTAGGAAACTCATTAAGGTAATGTCGGCTATCTTGAGAGACAGCATCGGAGACTTCTCCATGTGATGTAATTTCATCTACCAGCATCTGATGGTACAAACTAAGTTTCTTTCCCTTTCTGACATGTCTGAATGCTGTACACAGGCCAGCATTTCATCTGTACTCTCCTCAGAAGTCACTGCTGATCCAATTTCTGCTAAATCCTTTCTAATATAAGTGAAGCACAGGGTCTTTCTTTTTTTTCATACTTTTGCATTAGAAATAAAGCTTCCAGGGCTGAGCAACATTATTTTTATTTTCACAAGGACTTATTATTTATATATCTTTCTCCTATAATATAACCTCAATTATATTTCCCCTCAGATTATTTATGATTTGGGGAGAATCTTTTTCTGAACCATGTCTGCACATATTTTACTCATTTCAGTGGAGACATATAGCCCCTGTCAGGAGATGATGCTCAGAACAGGCCAAAATAATGCTAGGTTTGCTTTTTAATAAGTATTAAATATTTGATTATTATCTCCACCTTGTTCTATCAGATGACTTTTATTCACATTTATTTAATGTTATAAAAAAACATTATTTTCTTTGTTGATAAAATCCAACCCCTTTTCGGCTATGTATATGTTCATGGTAAAATACTCTGAATTCAGTTTTATAAAACTATGTCATAATTTTATTTTACTTTTGTCTTTCCTGTTTTACTTTAGAACTTGTAGCTCACAATTTAATAATGTACAATAACTGTTGTGACTGGTCTGATTCTTTCCTTCCAAGTATTGCTCTCACATTCAATAGCAAACATCTATTGTATATAAGTAATGTCATGTATTAACATTTCTGTCATTTCTGCAGGCTGTTACTTCCAGGAAGCTTTTGTCACACAGCATGGAAGTCTATCATTTGATTTATTATAGCAGGGACAATTTATATAAACAAGTTTTGCTTGTATGGTTCTTTAATGGAGAATTTAATGCATATATACATATAGTATGAACACACATAACTGTTTTTCTACATAGAAAAAAGCACACCAATTATATATACAAATATATGATTTAATTCCCCTTTATAAATATATGCTTACATATATGTATATGTACATATATTCATACCCAGACATAGCTATAGAATCTACCATCATTTGGGTATGAAATGTCCCCCAAAGCCCATATGATGAAAGATTTCTTCCCAGTGCAGCAATACAAAGAGATTAGGTCTTGAAGAATGATTGGATTATGAGGGCTCAGATTTTGAGTGGGTAATCCCATTGGTGGATTCATGCTTTAATGGGTTCGGGAGAGGGCTTGTGTGTGTGTGTGTGTGTGTGTGTGTGTGTGTGTGTGTGTGTGTGTGTGTGTTTCCTTATTACAAATTCTAATCATTGGGGAAAAGCAACCCCTGAGTTTGCCTTTTCCATAATAGAATACTAACTAACACAAACACACACACACACACACATATATCTATATCTATCTATCTGTGTATATATACATATATACATACATAGATGGCATCGATAGATAAGTATAGAGATAAAGACACCAAGACAGGTGTAGATTGTAGGCTTCTTGTTTAATTTTAACATTTTATTTTTTTCCAGATTGGATGAAGAATAACAGATTGCCCAAGAACAGAAGGAGAAAGAAAAGGTTACCATTGATCATCTTGTAACTTCATTACTGGATTTATATTAATTATAATGACATAGTCTATATTTTTTAAAAGTCTTATAAAACATTTCAGGGAAAACTAGGTATTGTAAGGGAGTCTACGAAATTATTCTACATTTTTTGTTGTATTTTATTTGCTTAAATATTGTGAGTTTGGTTATTTCAAAATTTAAGTTCTTTACAAATCTATAGGATTTGTATGAACATTTTAATAGGATTTATTCCCTGATTTTACTGAGACCATTTCACAACATTCCCTATTTTTTTACTGTAACATTAAACTCATTATAAGAAAATATAGCTGTGGCTAATGAGCTGAAAGCTTTGTCTATCCTGATAAGGATTAGAGTTCCTTCTTTTAGAGGTCAAGATCTGTCCATCTGCTCATTCTTGTAGCTTTGGTGACCTTTGGATGGCTTGAAATAGAGACCGAATGAAATGCTGGGTTTTTAGATAGGCTGCAGTGACTGCCATCTCCAAAGCAAGATCAATTTGGACCAACTAACACAAAGACAAAGTTATGTAAAAATCGTGGCTTCTAACTCTTACCTGCAGGCTGGCTAGGGACTGGGCTTGTTCTAGGTGTATCCCTTGTATCTGCTGGCCCTGCCTTCTTGAAGTTGTGTTTCCTTTACTAGACTGCACAAAGTCCTCCCTTCTACCTGCCCCCAATGCTCCTTTTCTATGTTTTCTCTGTGCCATTCCTCTCTGACACATACCGGATTAACCTTAGCAGAGGAATTTCCTTCCTCTCACAGGAAACAGCCGGTACTCTAAAAGCAAATGTCCCATTTCAGGGAGTGAGTAGGACCATCCATCTGTAGGGTCCGGCTTGTCCCTTCCATCTCTGATCTACCTTATTCTGACAGAAGATCTCATAAAACAAGAGTAAATTTACAAAATGAGAAGATGACATTGGATGTGTTATTTATGTTACATGTAGGATAGGAATGTTTTTCTGGAAAGTTTTTTTAATATATAAAAAGAAAATGTCAACATCTAGTGTTCATATTTTATCTGAAAAGAAATAGATAACCTTTTGCAACATTTTTCAATTTCATCAACATGCAATTTGCATGTTCTGAAATATCCTGATATTAAAAACATGAAAGTCAAGTTCTCTATAGAAAGAGAAGCATATTTCCATTTCTTTCATATCAAGTGTTTCCCAATATGCTCACAAACAAATAGTCAGCAAAACCTTTATTTCTTAAAATATTTGTCAGGGACAAATAGCAAATGTTGGATCAGAAGAGTCCAGAAGGGAAAAGTTGCAGGTCTTTGGAAATGTCTCTTTTTTTTCCCTGCTATTCAGTAAAAATTCCCCAGTCTGTAATTTTTAAATATAATAAAATAAATAACAATGACACAGTCTAGAAGAAATTGCTAAAAACATCCGAATGATTTCTTTATTAACCAGCATCATATATTTCCTTTCTTCCAGTTTTTTGGTAGAAAGTACATGAGGCCTTTAAACATATAACTTGCATTTTAACATAGTCCTGGCCTTAGTATTATATTTGCCTTCTTTCTGTTCTTCTCCTTTTTTAAAAATTTTTGAGTAAACTGATGAGCACTGGTAAGACTGTAGTTCTTCAGATATATAATGGAAAGAGTCAAGTGTGAGTCCACATGGTAAAGCTGATGTAATAGGTCCATTCACTCTCATTCCCAAGTAAATATTTAATAAACACCAATGTCATTTCTGTCCCATCATCATTAGGCCAATCCCATTTAGGAATAATTATTGTTATGAGTTATTTATCTAGTGATGTAAGAATAATACATTTTGTTTACATTCGTGATCATGTGTCCAAGGAAAACAAAAACTCAGCAAGTTCCTTAAGGGAATTTGCTATTTCAAGGTGAGGGTCATGGTAGCTATAACAAGCATAAAAGCATCATTGATTTTCTCCTAAAGTCTTTTTACTTAGCAATCAGACTTGTTAATTTGTAAGCAAACATAATGTTTAATAGAATCCAGAGAAGTTTTTGGAAACAGTTTCTAAAATTATACATATATTATTATATATATAATTTTTTTCCACAGGCATGTCTCTAAACATCTGCTTTTCTAACTTTGTTTCCCCGTCCTCTGTCACTTTTACTCTGCATCGTATAGGAATCAGATTCAACGATAAAGTTAGTGAAGGGAGGGGGTGAGAGAAAACCTCAGCTAGTAAAGTAGTTGGCATGCAAGCAGGATACTCTGAGCTCAACCCCAGAGCCCATGCTGGGTGCATACATGTGGTCACAACACTGAAGAAATGCCACGATTGGCTCCCTATAGCTCACTACTGCCCAGTCAGCCTAGCCTAACTGTGAGTTCCAGTTCCACTGAACCAGTGAAAAAGTGCCTCAGTAAAACATGGTGGATAGTGATCGAGAATGACTTCTGAGGCTTTATTTTTATCAGTTTATATAGACAGACTCATATTAACGCATACACACACCACATATATATGAGCACACACACCACACGAATACACACGGACACACATGGGCACATGCACCCACACCAAGATTTAGAGAAGGAAATACTGCAGAGTAATTCTGGAGAAGTGACAGAAGGCTTGATAGGGGGCCTGCTCATCCTCTCAAAGGAAAAACTTGTCTGAAGCAGCCTGTTGAGAGAATTGAGAATTACCAGGTAAAGTCTATGTAACAAATGCCATCTTGCCAAAATGTGGAATATAACCATCTGCAGTCTGTTTTGAAACAACACAAGGGAATAGAATGCCTTTTTGCTTTTAACAAATCTTCTAAGTCCATCTAGATGTATGAAATCATGTTACTGTCACCCAATGGCTGAAGATCTTGTCTGACAATTTGACATAAGACCCACAAGCATTTTTGTCAACAAAGCAAAGTTGTTGGGCTTGAATAATCCCTCGTCTACAACAGAAATGTCTCACCTGTCCATGATGGTGCCACTGCACAGTCTTCATTTGCGGGTTTACATTGTTGCTGCTCTAGAATGGGATCTTGGAGTAGATCATTTTGGAATCTTAACTGGCTGAGATGTTTGCTCTAAGTGTTATCT
Source organism: Sigmodon hispidus (assembly GCA_004025045.1). Lineage (NCBI taxonomy): Eukaryota > Metazoa > Chordata > Mammalia > Rodentia > Cricetidae > Sigmodon > Sigmodon hispidus. The sequence goes on along the minus strand of PVIH01006147.1, from coordinate 21,235 downwards.
TATACACAATGTCCAGTTGTGAACTCAGACACAAATTCTGGTTGTATATTAATGGAAGTCCAAAGTGGACTTTGCATAAGAATTCATTCTAAGGAATCTATGATACTGTTTGAGCATGCTGAATTTCCAAATGTAACAAAGAATTACAATTAAAGAGTAAATTAGCCATTCTGTAGTAATATTCTAGGAACTTCATAGTGGATTATTTTTTTCTTTGAGACTGGGTCTTACTATGTAGCTTAGAATATATTTAAACTTATGATCTCCCTGCCTATCTTCCCAAGTATAAAGGTCATAACTGTGTGGTATCACATGCATCTGGGAAAGCATTTTAATAGTAAAACTGATTTTTTTGCAGGGGAGGGGGTAGGAGACGTGTTTAAGCACAATTTATAATATCTGATAATTCAGGAAGATTCTCATTTTATGGTGTCAGAAGAATGGACAGTTTTTACCTGGGTGGTGGTGCAAGCCTCTAATGCCAGAACTCACGAGGCACAAGTATTTAGATCTCTGAGTTTGAGGCCAACCTGGCTTAGGGAGTGAGTTCTAGGACAACCAGGGCTATACTGAGAAAACCTGTCTTAAACAAACAAGCAACAAAAAAAGAGTAGATTATTTTTAAAATATTTCATTAGTAAGACTGATTAATGACTTTATATGAGCTAGGATAAATAATGAAACTAATTAAATCCAGTTTTATTGTTAAGGGACAATGAGTATGGCTATAAACAAAATGGGGAGGAATATTTATAAAAGAATATTAAAATTCAAAGTTCTCTGTTTTTACACATTTGCCTAAAGTGCTATTATCATTACAGATTTCAAGTATATACTATTTCATTTATCCAGTATTTCAGAAGAATTTTTACAAATCTCATTTTGTTTTTCTAAGAGTGGAAGAGTCAGTAAGTATGAAGTTTTAAAAAATATGACAAACCCACTGTTTTCTAATATTTTATGAAATTGGATATAAGACACTTATTTTTCATTTATATCATCTTTATTACAAAGTAAAAAGGCAAATTAAAAACCATGTCTTTATGATCTCTTAATATGATAAAGTTTACCTAGTTAAAGTGCAATTATATCAACTCAAATTTCTCAGGAATTAGAAGGAATCTATGCATTAAGAAACATGCGAGGAAAAACTTAGTGATAATAGTCTACTTTCTGTGTTATTATTCTTTTCTCATCTAATCTTTGTTTAGACGGCATTAATAGTGTGCTGTCCTGTCAGAAAACTGAAGAATACAAGTGGTCAAATCTATAAGTGCAATTCTCACACACACTTTAGATTTATACTTATTTAGAACAAAGCTTTGCCTTGAAGGAATATCTATGTGAATCCAACTTTTAAGCATCAATATCTAGGTTTTGTCATAACCAGGAGGACATTTAAAAGACTATTTGTCATCTCTATATATTAATAAGATAAATAACCATAGAAGTTCCATGTTTCCATGTTTTTAAGGAAAGTGACTATACACACTAGTGGTAGGAGTGAGCGGCCTTATTGCTTCATAGGCGGTGCTTAGTCCCTGTTGTCTCACTTAAGAGCTCAGCTAGTTTGCAACTTGGGAGGACCCAGAGGATAAAAAGAGACTTCCATTTTCCTCCTCTGTTTTGTTACGTGTAAGTTTTTCCTGTAAATTCTTTACAATTTACAAATGTATGACTTCTTCATTCTTAAAATAACCAGCAATTCGTAACTCTTTGTTTTGTCCTGCCTGTGACTCCTCTGGTCAGCAGGAGTCTATAAACATCCTGAAACTATTCACCTACTGTTTCTTCCTCCACTCATTCATTCCACAGTGGCCTCCAACAGCCATTACCAGGACAGGTTTCTTCTTTAGGGTATCTTGCAATTGACTTTATCTCAGATTCTCCATTTTGTTTATTTTGTGCTTATGTATTTTCTTTTACAAACAGTAATCTCCCCTCCAAAAAAAAAAAAAAAAACCCAACAACAACAACAAAATACCCTTCTCCCAGTCTGATTGTTGTTTTTTATTGTTCTGATCATCACATCACTTTTCATTTCTTTCGATAGCTGCATCCTTTCCTTACATCATCACCTCCCTTTTAATTGCTGCTTCCTTTCCTTTCCTTCTATCTCCTGTTTTCACTCCTCCCATGACATCTCGTCCTCTGGAGCATCCACGACTGTTCACGAATGTCTACTTTGCTTATGCTCACCCACACATGCAAAGGCTGCATTTCTACTTCCACTATAGTTAGGACTGGCAAAGCATGTGACTTGTTTTGGTTCCCCAAATGTTGGCACACTTGATGTGCTTCTCACCCTGGCAAGAGCTAGAGCTGAAGTCTGCACCTCCCAGGTCCTTGGCCATTATGCAGCTGGCATAGAACCAACCAGACCAGAAAGCTGAAGCAAAATCAAAGCTTCAATGACATCATTGAGATGGGTCAGTTCGGACTGTGTCCCATACTCTTCTAACAAACACAAGAATGAACAGCATGAGGACCCTTTTATTTTACTTTTGTTATTGGATGTGTTTCCATGGCAACGAAGGGGAAAACCACATTAGTCCTTTTGGTGCCAATTAAAAGGATTTGTATCTTCTGGGCCATCAAGGTCAGGATGAACACCTGTCTTCAGTGTCAGCTCTTCAAACTATCTACTCTCCAGATTTCCCTTAAAATGCAGCCTTGCCAGGAAGTCTTAGATTTGCTGCCCAGTTTCCCAAGTCAAAAGCTTGGACCACTGTGAAATTTTCCTCATTTACTCTATGTAAATCAGTTGATAGTTTCACCTGAACCTTGAGCAAGCTCTTCTCTAGTCCCGTGGGCCTCTCAGGAAGCCACACACTGTGCTGGGAGGTTTCTTCACACTATCTCTGTCCCCTCCATTCTCCATGGGACAGCCTAAAGTCCAGCTTGCAGGCATCCCTTCCCCTCTCAAGGAAAATTTTTTAGTGTGAAATCCACAGACGTGCAAGGTTGGTCTCCAGGCTCCTTTCCTGCCTCTGTGGCCTCTGGTTCTCTTCCTGCCTCTTACTCCTTTCTGTGAAGTTCTGCATTACTTAGTCTTCAGTTCAGCATCAGTGAGCACAAGACATCTCCAATCTGGAATTGTGCATTCATTTTTTTTTTCTTAGCTAACTTGTGTGAATTCTTCCCTTTCAGCTTATATGCTACATTTCCTGATATACAGAAAATGCAGCAGCCATCATTAATTCCCCTTCACTTTTTCTACTTGAGACTCTCAGGACTGCCTGTTGATATTGTTTACACAGCTTCCCGTAGCTCCTTTACCTGATGCCACTCTGCCTTCTTGGTTGACGGTGTCTGCCCTGTCCATTCTAGCCACTTCAGTGTGCAACATTATTAGCATTATTAGACTTTAAATTTCTAAGCATGTTCTTTTCCTCTCTCTTTGTTTCTTTTCCTTTTTTAAACATTTCCTTGTTCACTTGTACATCTGAATACATGTGGTGGAAATTGTGTGTGTGTGTGTGTGTGTGTGTGTGTGTGTGTGTGTGTAACTGCAATGCATGTAGAACTCAGAGAACAGCTTTCATTGTTTTTTTCTTTTCTTCTATCATGTGGATCCTGGGGACTGAACTGAATCCACCCACTGAGCCTTCTTACTGGAGCTGTAATTTTATTTAGATAGATCTTTAGTAAAGGCTGGTTTTAAACTCCCTGGCTAGCCTAATAGGGCCAACCTTGAACTCCTGTCTTATAAGTGCTGGTAGTACAGACTGCACCATGATATCATTATATGTAGTGCTGGGAATTGAACCCAAGGCTTTCATGTTAGGCAAGCCATCTACCAGCTGAGCCAATGGCTGGCCCCAACTATCTCCTTCAGTATCAGCTTTGCTTGTCTTATTGAACTAAATCCTCCAGTTTTAATACTAAATTAGGGCCCATAACTAATTAGATAAATTATTAACTGTTTGATTGATACACTTATTAGTAACAATGAGTTTAATTTACTTAAAACAATTTTATCTGGAATTGATTAATGATTTTTCAAATGTCTATAGTATTTCAAAAGCTTAAACACTAAGATTTATTTTAGACTGAAAATTAAAAAGTTGGAAAAAAAGCACACCAAAGTTTAGATTTTTGTTTTTATTTTGTTTTTGCTAAAAATAGGTTATAAGTCACAATGTTAAAGTTGTGTTTTCTTCTCCTTTGGTTGCCATTAAATCACAGTTTAGTATCATCAAAGTATATTGGATTTTACACAGCTTACTTTACAGGCAAAAATTGTGAACATAACTCCTTTCAAACAGATACAAAATCTAATAGTAAACTACCCAAAAGGATGGATAATTTATATGGCTTCTTCCAACATAGCAAAGCAATAAAAGTATAACTTATGAGAACGAGGCTATATTGAGAAATTAAGAGAAATGAAACCCTGGAAACCAACAAACAGCACTAAATATCACCAGAAAGACATGAAACACAACCACCCACACTTCTGCAATTAAATAAATCTTCATATATGCAAGAAGTAAATACTTCAGGAGAAAATTATGAATTAAAAACTATAATATTATTTGTAAAATAAACACATTAGTTCAGTACATTCTAAGACACCAAAGTAGGTGCTTTGAAACAGGCTATCAGGTCCTGTACAATTAAGTAAAACAACGTAGCCATCTGAAGCACTGGGTTGTATGCTAGAACTGTATTCTGGTTAAGATAGAAATTATCTTTCTCCCAGTATCTGGCTCATCAGATTAAAGTTCCTTCTGTGTGTGAAGAGGCAGGGTAAGTGTGAGGGTGTATGTATCCACATGGTGTATGTGTGTAAGGGTGTGCATATAGAGGTAAGAGGGCAACTCAGGTGTTATCCCTCAGGTTCTGCCTACCATTTGTTTGCTTGTTTCTTTGTTTATTTATTTATTTACTGTAGATGTTGTCACTCCAAAGCAGGCTAGGATGTGTAAGTAAGGCCTAGGGATGTGCAGGTCTCTTCTTCTTCCTTCTTAGCTATAGGGTAGCAAGCACATACCATAATATTCAACGTTTTTCTGAAAGGAAATTTATTTAAAATCATAAGGGGGCATTAATAAGTAAACAAGGTATCTTTCAAGACAAACAGGGGACCATGGCATGGAAATTTTCACTCAGATTTCCTGACTGCTAAGTTATACACACACTGCCTGTTATTTTGGCAAGGGATGGAGACAAAGGGGACCACTATGCCCTCATCAGATGTGCAGTCGAGTTACTTTAGCTATGAGTTTACAAATACACTTCAGGCAAGAAAAAAGAAAGATTAACTTAATGTTCAAATTTGCATTTCTGTGTAGTCCAACTAGGCTTTTTACTGAACATGGCTTGAGGGTGTGGCTGATCTGTCTCTGAGGTCCATATTAGGTGGTCACAGTTTTCAACTGCCAACCCCATTCTACCATGTCTGTTCATTCCAAGGAAACCTAGGTTCAGTTTGGTCTTGTAGAATGTCCAGAGATTATTGCCAGCACTCCATTGTCCAGCTGACCAACTTACTGTGTTCACTTGTATCATTCTAGACTCTCAAAAGTATTTTCCCATTGATACATTCAGTAATTCTCACAAAGGGGTTTTGTGTTTTTTTTCCCACTGTAGAAGTGATGGTAATAAAGACATCTGTGTAAGAATTGAAAACTACAACTGCTACATACACACACACATACACACACATACATAACACGTACACACATATATACATACACATACACACACATACACACATACATACACATACACACAAACATACACACATACATACATACACACATACATACACATATACAAACACATACACACCACACATACATATACACACACATACACATGGAGCACACACACATACATAAACTTACACACACACATACACACACCAAACCAGTAAAAATGTCATTTGAGCATTTGACTTAAACAACAAACTTTTAGGAAAAAGGGATCTTTTGATGACAATATAGGAAATATTCAAACACAGTGTAAAAGTTCTATGTACCAGACTATCTACTAACCCTCCATCTGCTGTTTGAACCTAAAGACAACTAGCTAGCTTACACAACAATATGATTAATAATCTGAGAAGTTACAATCTTAAGAGCAGTGAAAGCAAATTGAGAAAGTAGCTATTTAAAATATGAGTTCTGGCTTGAACTCCAGTTCCCAAGCTTAACAATCAGATATTGAATATCTCTACAGACTCTCAGGCTCTTAAAGGATTTGTTTCAGAAGCAGATTTAATTTTTCAATGATTTTTTTGCCTTTTATATTATTATGTTCATAAATCTGAGGCTATAAAATTAAAGTATACTGACATTCCTTTGAATAACCACAATTGGTTTTCTCAAATTGGGTAATATTTGGTTATTTCCATTGATATGACCTCATTCCAATTTATGTATGAACCTAAATAATAATTTTTCTTATTTTTGTTTTTATATGTTTGTATGATTGGTTAATAATGAATGACTTTATAATCATATTGGAAGCTGAACATGTCTATAAGGAATAGCTATATCATTATTTAAAAAGTGATTCCATTTTCAAATTTTATAACAATGGATAATGCTGTAGTCCATACATTGCCATTCTTAGAAAAGTTGTGAGAAACCAATAATGAATGAGTAAGTCTACATTTGCTAGCTAACAGAATGGTACAAAGAAATAGTTATAGATAGAAATGCACAAGATCCACAGGCCTAGCAATTCGTAGTCCTAAGTGTCTTAGAAGCTGCAGAGCCTCAAATGACGTCTGGAGAACAAGGCTCTTAAAATAAAGAATAACATTTAAGTGCATTGCTATCACAGCCTCATTTGATATTCATTTTAATTGCAACGACTATAATGAATATACTTTGCATTCAAACAGATGCCACAAGTGCTTCTAGGAAGTTCCAGTATAATTCAGTCTTAGTTACAGAATGACTAAGTGGATATTTAAAATCAGATGTTACCACAAAGGAGGAAAGAAACAGTTATAGCAAGTGTTTGTTCCCTAAAACAACTAATTAAAGATTTGTATCATATTCTCTCCTTTCTTATTTTGATGGATACAGAATCTAGCACATAAGGAGCACTGATACACTAGCCATTCCTGCACTGTGTCAGCTTGTCCACACAGTAGCTTCCCTGGGAAGGAGAAGCAGGGAGTGTCGGAAAGGACACTGACCTATAGGCAGATATCCACTTTACAGTATCAAGAAATTATTCCAGCAGTTGGATTAAAAGCAACATTGTATTAGTGTGATTTACTTGAAAGGAAAGCAGTCAATTACGTATACCATTTTCAGTTTAGCAGTCCAGACAATTCCTATGTCTTTTAGTCCTCTCCAACATAAAGGATTAACTACTTAGATGCAAGCAGGAGAGGTACTATATGCTATAAACAGTGTTACCCAATAATGGCTCATAAAACCACCTGTGAATGTTTGCTGGAAGCAGTCATTCCTGAACCCCAACCAAATTCCATTAAAACCTTCTTGGAGAGCCCTGGAATCAGCACTGTAATAAGCAAGCAGAAAACATGTATGCTTGTTCCTGCTTAGAAAGAAATGTCTTTGGGGTCATAAGAAAATATTTGCTATGCACTTCCATTCAAGTTAGCAAACACGCATCAAGAACAGTTCCCGTGGATGAAAGAATAATAGTGTATTTTAGCAGAAGAGGAGGCAGAAGCATTGTAAGGGCTAGAGGGGATGCAGGACACCAGAAGAACAAGGCCCTCAAAATCAAGTGAAGAAGGCTCATGTGAGTTCACAGAGTGAAAGGCAGCAAGCACAGGGCCTGCATGGGTCTGCACCAGGTCCTGGTCCTATATATTATAGCTTTGAGGTTAGGATTTATGTGGGACTCCTGAGTGTGTAAGTTACTGGGTGTCTGATCCTTGTGTCTCCCCTGGGCTTTTTTCCTTCTGTTGGGCTGTCTTGTCCAACTTTGATGTGAGTGCTTTTGTTTTATCTTATTCTATTTTATTTTGTTTATTTTATTTTTTCTTATCTTTCAGAGCCTGTTCTTTGTAATGAGAAACAGGGAGAGAGGGGATCCTACTGGGGGGAGGGGTGGGGATAAACTAGGAGGAGGATCGGGAGATGAAACTGTTATCAGGAATGAGAATATGTTTTTAAGAAAAGAGAAAAAAAAAGGAAGGAATAATAGGGCCTTTCAAAAATGCCGGTACACATGATGATAATTTTCAAAGAGCATTCTAGGTACAATGACAACCTATGTCTTAACATACAATGTTGTATTCTCTGAAAACATAAGTAAAATACTGTATTTATTGCAAAAGTTAAAAAATCACTCTTGATTTTCATCAAGTAGTTTTTTCCTGAAAGGTCATCTAGAGGTCAACAGGAAAAGTGTCTACCTTACTTTAGAAAATGTAACTAACATACTATAAAAGAACTTTATCGCTGTAGTTTTTCCATGGCTGTGATAAAATATCTTGACAAAAAGCAACATAATCGAGAAAGAGTTTATTTGGCTCATAGTTTAAGGTTTCAGTTCATCATTCCAGGGAGGTTAAGGCAGGAACTTGAAGCAAGTAGTTTTATCCATCCACCATTGAGAGTTAGCAACAATGAATTAACCCATGCTTGCTAGTGGTTAGCTCTCTCTACTCTTGTACAGCTCAAGATCTCCTGCTGAGAGAATGCCACCAACACAGTGGGAGGTTCTTTCCTCAAGTAAGTAAATAATATGATCTCCCACAGACCAACCATGTCTATATAACCTCTCTCTCATTTATACTACCTCTGACATGATTCCAAATTATTTCAAGTAGACAGTTTAAGTCACATTTCTCTTATTTTTCCTAAGCTTTGTATACCATATGCTATGTAAAGGAGAGCAATGGGTTTGTGATATTTCTTGTGGCTGATAGGAAAACATCATCAGTGAATAAAAGAGGGAAGACTACCTAATAGACCAAGAGAAATAAAGGTTAGTTGCCTTAAACAGCCTTAAATCAGTTCTCCTGGTACCTAAACTATAAGTTATTGGCATACTTATTTGACAGCTCTACTGTATTTTTAAAATTATTATTATTAGAACTATTAGAAGAGTTTTGTATGAAAATTTGACTGTACCAATGAAACTACCAAGATTCTTTCTGATAAGCAATGGGAGCAAATTAGTCTTCTGTTCCAGGACTGGAGACTAATTAACTGAAATCTGTGAGCAGAGTCACTGTGAGGAGTACTCACTCCTGAAACAGAAAAACAAGCTGATGAGATTCACTGATGCCTCTTTCTGCCCTTGGTTCTTCCACAGTCACTGGCTAATGCTTGCTAGCAATGGAAGAAGGCTCCAATAAAAAATTCCGGAGATCAGTGAAGGACATCAGAAACATCTGTTGGGCTGTGTAGTAACTCTCAATTCTCACAGTTGGTCTCCAGCCCATTCAGATTTGACATCATCTGAGAACTCACCATGTATCTGCTAGAACCACCAAGCAAAATGCCAAGGGCATAGAGAAAGCTACACAGGGGCAATGTGTTCCCTTGTTCAGAAGGAAGCCCAAGTCCTAGGAGAAGGGTAGATTTAGTTTGGCATGCCAGGGGCCTCCTCACCATGTCCATACATGTCAAAGAGAAAGAAATGAGAGAGGAGAGGGGAGCCAGGGAGGGAGAGGGAGAGGGAGAGAGAGAGAGAGATTGAGATCTTTAATCTTCTTTAAGGTTGCCAGTCCTGTAGGGATTAGGACATCCTCATTCCATGTTATTGTGTACTAAAAGTCATCATCTCCAAATGCAGCCACTATGGACACAGGAGCTTTCACATATGTACCATGGAGAAACACAGTTCAAGTCACTCAAAACAAATGTGTACTCACAACCTCATTTTCAATCATTATATCAAAGATATACAAAGTGGGGTCCAACAGCTCTGCTTTCCTCACTCCTGTGTGCTGTTCTTGAGCACATGTAGGCTCAGAAACACAGACTCAGAAGGGCAGGTAGGGACTCAGTCCATAGCATAGCACTTACTTGCACCCAGACCCATGTCCATAATCGCTTCCCAACCCAGGTCTTCTGACCAGTACCAGAGAGCCATTCATATCATATCTACTGCCATTCATTCTCCAACACCAGCCTGTGAACTTCTGTTTTATTTTCAATGACACATTACTTCAACATGTCAACTATATCTGTCCACCAAACAACACAAGTCCTAATTTTCTAAACCTATCACTTTTATATTTTCAGGTTTTACTCTTCTAGAATCCACGGTGCACACCATAAACGCATTAATAGCACTTTGCACAAAAGAAACACACAATCACAAAATCATTTGTTTTTTTGTCTCTAACTCTTCTCTATGAACAGCTCCCAAAGAGTGCTGGATCCAATCTGGTATTGATTTAGAGGGTCATGTAGCCCATTAGTCTTTGACACAATGCAATGTTATAATATTGCTTATTAATTAAAAACATGCCATTCATGTCATTAAATGCTATAGACATCATAGATGCCTAATATACCTCACCAAACCAGACATTCTTATTCTAATTGAACAGAAAAAATTTGGGTAACTGAGGCCAGATAACAAGACATCTATAGTAGAACATGGCCACTATAGTCTTTAATAGTTATATTATATCTTGAAAATTGTTTTGCTACAAAAAGGTATAGTAGCATATGCAAATTAGCTTGATTTAGCCATTCTGATATTTCAAAATATGTTGCACATGACAAATAGATAACAGATTTACTTACTGCATAAGATAAGCAAATACACAGGAGTTCAAGTTCAATGAATATCCCAAGACACATTTGGCAAACCTCAAAGCAGCAACTATGAAAGCACTATTATCTCCACTCAAGACTTAGGCTCACTTTTGCTGCTGTGATATGAACCAAAGCATGCATATATTTGCCCACATCTTAAATTTAGTGTCATTTGGGGCTTTTTATTTTCTAAACCCCCAAACAGCCTTGTACACAAATACACATGTGCACCTTCACACTCACATACACTATATATTTCTAAAATAGAATCATGATAGGAACTTCAGGGTGGGTTTCTTAAGACAGATACTGCTAAATGACAGCAAAGAGCTTTAAAATCTCTCACTGCTTTATACCAGCTTTCCTGGCAGACAGACTTCAGAAGGCTTTCATCTTTACATTAAAGACACCTGAGGAACTCAAAGAGCATCGCTTGAAAGCTCACAAGAAGCTCTGACAAACTTTTGCCCAAGGCAACTGCTTGATAAATGAGCATTAACAGCACAGCCTGTATATGTGCATAAAACTGGGGGAAAGTCCATAAACTTAAAATAATGGAATTGCTTTCAAAACCATGCATTCTGAGTTTGACTGTCCAGAAAACAATCCCAATGATTACATTGGATTTATTTACAGCCATCTGCGCATTGAAAGCTGAAGACTGGGCAATAAGATAATAAGCCACACCTGTTGGATTGTTCATGCAATTGCAGACACCAGCTGAGAAAGTAATTAAAAGCAATGTTCTATTGCAGCCTACCTGGGGTGTTCAACAACCTGGACATCCTGCAGAAGTAGGACACGTACTGTTCACAGTATTCGGCACTGCTGGTGATGGCACTGATCTGGTCCATGGAGGCACTATAGATGAGCTGTGTCACCGAATACTTTTCTGGGTTGTAGCCTACCACTGTCGTCTGCATCTGTAAGTCATGAGACACTATAGTCCACACCTTGTCCTCTGTGGGAAGAGAAATAATTAAGACAGTGACTCATTAGTACTCCAGTACTCCTTCAAATATTAGAAGATAACAGGGCTACACTTTAGCTGCTATACTCATTAAACTGGTATATAACTGAGTTCCAGGAAGCAACACCGACAGTATTTTAGTGTGTGTGTTTTGTACACATATGTTTATGTATGTGCATGCTTGTAAATGTGGAAGAGTAGCATGCCAAGTGCTTCCATCAATCATTTTCTTTTCTTGTTCTTTTTTTTTTTATTTACTAGATAGTAGCTTTAATTAGAAAAGAATATTATAGGTTAGTGGTGAAAATGTGGTATTTGGAGAAATGGGATTAAATACAGGTAATACTAGAGGGAGAGGATTTAAAGTTCTTGCCTGTGATAATGTACTGGTGTGTGCTGAGGACTGGAGATTTCTCATTTGCTACCACAAGATAAAGATTTCAAGTAGTGATTTTTGACAATAACAGTTCTTACAGAGTTAGGTGATATTTCTTCCTGGTTGGGTTCTAATCTACCTGCTCGATAGGAATTTGAGGAATTTTCCCATTAGCCCCTTGGACATCTGTGTGCTTTCTTTTTTTATTTATAAATTTATTTTATTATTATTATTATGATGATGATGATTATGAACAAAGAAGTCATACTTTCTATCCTTGTATATCCTTATTCAAGGTCCCTTCCCCCTCCCACCACATCAGGACATTCTCTCTTCTCCATCAATCATTTTCTACTATTACGTTTTTTTAAAAAGGCCTTTGTAGTATTGATTCATTCACACAATCAAGACCTGACTACTTTTTTTCCCCCTTTAATCACTTAATTGTAGTGAACTCACAAATGAAATCATTCCTCTTTCTGCTAGATTAAGATAGCCACTCACCTGCTTACCCAAGCCTAGACTTTGTCTTGATGGACTTCTATCTGCTTAGAAGAGTCTTTCTGAAGCAATGGGGCTTTGCCTAGTGCTTTATACTTTCATTTTAAGTTACAGTTTTATTCACTTATCTACCACAAAAAGGGGGGAAATTTATGGCAAAATTAAAGCTAAAAAAACAATTAGCTTTTGTCTTCATCCATGACTATGTGTCCCTCTGTCTGCACTTTGTCCTTTTTGCCAACAAATATTACCTTCCCTAGATCATTTATTCTGAATATTATACTATGCTGACACTTACAGCTGTTTACATACATACATGAACACATTACACATTACAGTGAACTTGCTTAATATTATCCAAGTTCACCTTTTTTCCAAAATTATCATTTACTGCTATTCCATTGTATGCATTTTTTGAAAGTGATTGACTATGACTTAATTATTTATAATTAAAACAAACATTAGTAACTAATATGTTTGGGAAATTGGATGTTGCTTTATTATTATTATTATTTGTTGATTAAGGGCATTGGCAATTTTATGAGGGTCTAGAGCCTGGATGAATTATTTTAATTGACATCTTGGAAGTTGATTGTTTTATTAGAGAATTTTTAGGTGACTTTGGCAAATGAAACTACATTTGCCTGGAATTAATTTATAGGTTTTGATCTTTTGTGGTGATAAAAGTAGAAAGTTTTTTTTTTTTTTACTAAGCAACACATTTTTATAAACAGATTTTAAAGTCAAGATATTTTTAAAATATATATATATATATTTAACTTAGTAGCCTTAGTAATTAATGTCTTTCTGTAGTTAGCTTATTAAAGTTAAAAATTAAAGGAAAGCATAATAAATATAAACTTTTTATTTATTTGTTATTTTTATGTGACCTTTTATATCTTTATTTTTATTTTTAATGGCTTTATTTATTTATTTATTCCTAAAGCTTATGTGTATTTTATATATATTGTATTTTGTTTAGAGGTTTTGTGAGTCAAAATTTGTTTTATTAGAATCTTTAATCTTTTTTTAACTAGAAGAGTTTTTAAAATGTTAGTATTATTGTGATTGTTGACTCTGTCCCTTTTGGCGGCTTTTTAATATGGTGGAGGTATTTGTTGTGTCTTTGCTCACTGCCAGCAAACAGATCATGCTTAGGAAATGTTGATATTAGAAAAACTGTTTTTGACTCTGTTTTTGTTGTTGTTGTTGTTGTTGTTGTTCAGTATAAGCAAAAACTTTAAATCAGTAATATGTTGTTTGTTGTTTATATTAAGTCTTTTGCAAAATGTATGGGTTTAAGTTGTCTGCTGTGAACACATTATTTTTAAATTTTAGCCTGAATAGTGTGCCTTTTTTGTACTATCAATCAATTTAGACACCATTAAGTACTGTCTGCCAATTTAGATTTATAGTTTAGAAAGCCACTTTTGGCTCTATTTTAGTGGTCTAGAACGCTTTTTAAGTTTTTTAAACTTTTTGAGGCTTTATGCAGGTGTTCCACCCACCCAGGGATGCCATCTGTTGTAAATGTTGTAAATGGTCCGTTTGGACCAGAAGTTCAGACCTTGTCTGTGGCGGCTTTTATCCCCAAAATGATTTAGACGCTTATATTAATTTTATACTATTTGGTCTCAAGCACATTACTAGCTAGCTCTTTCTTCTTAATTCATCTCATTTTTAGTAATCTGCCAAGTGGCCCGGCCCCTGGCTCACCTGGATTCCTTACATGGTTCTATTTTGGGGAGGGGGAAGGAGGGCTGGATGGAGACTGACTGACTCAGTCCTCCTTCTACCTGTCTCTACTCTGATTTCCTGCCTATTGCTATGGTGCTCGCCATAGGCCAAAACAGTTACTTTATTTACAGCATACAGAGAACATTTCCACCACACATTACTCCAGCTTACTCTTTGACATAGGTTCTCTTATTGACCCTGAAACTCAGTTTTGAAAAGTTGACTGGCTAGCAACTCCAAGGACCTGGCCATTTGAACTTCCAGTGTGCAGATTTGCTAAGACAGATGGCCATCCTCATCTTTTATATAGGTGCTGGAGATTTGACCATAGGCTTTCTTTCTTTTCATAGCAATTTCTCTTAGCTGATGAGCTCTCTTCCTAGTGCTATCTCTTCTTGTCTTAGATCTATGGTCTGCTAATAAGGACAAAGTAGAAAAATAGTATTTTATTAAAATAATGAAAGGCCTTTTACTAACAGAAAGAAATATTGTGTCTGCTTGTGATTTTGACATCTGTCTGTAGCTCCAGAGTGAAGCTAATTACAGTCCTATTCCATCCTGATTTTGAAACCTATCACTTGCCTCCTGGTAACTCAATTCTCTCTCTTTCCAAAGTGACCTCCATTCTATCAAACCATAGCTCCCCTTGAAAGCTGTGTTCTCTTAACAGAATATGTATCGTCCTTCTCTTGTGAACAAATGCTTTTTCACACTGGCCTTTTCTGGCAAATGAGACACTCACTTTTCTGGTACTGAAATGTTCTATGCAGTGTGGAGTGAGGTGAGAGAATAATTATCACTGTGATTGGGAACCTGGAAGTCTCAAAGAAAGAAATGTAGAATTGATTATAAGCTATATAAAATTAAATTAACTAAAACTCCTTCTTTATTTGAATTTTAATTGAAACAGCAGTATGAAACTTAGACAATATCTTTGTTTTGAAATGTTAACCTATGCTTGAACTTAGTACAATGAAAAAAATCTCCAGAACAAGATGCTGTGCCTAATACCAAATGTCACCATTAAATACTGTCTGCCATTAAAAGAAAGAAATTAGGATCTGAAGAAATGCCTGCTTCCTGGCTAGAAATGAAAACATTGAAAGGGGAGACAAGCCATCCTGCTAGAAACAAATATGAATTTCAAAGGATCCTGCAAGAAATGAGGCCTGGTATACATGCTTGTGACTGTAGAGCAGTGGAGGGCAGAGAGAGAGGGATAACTGGGATTGCGGCTATCAGCAAAGCTTCAGTTTCAAGGAGAGGTCTTTTCTCAAGACAGTAAAGGAGTGAGCAATAGGTTGGGACATCCAGTGTTTCCCTATAACCTCCATATGCATAATATTCTCTCTCTCTCTATATATATATATATATATATAATTTTATATATATATAAAATGAATGGCTAAATTTAGTATAGGTAAGTGCAATTAGAATAATAAAAGTTAAGTTTAAAATGTTAAGCAAAATCTATATACATATTGAGAACTGTAAGTATAGAATTAGATATATTTGAGAAATTACTTATTTATATTATGAATAAAATTTAACCTATATTTTTAATACTACATAAAAACCCAGTTTAATTGGATTAAAGTCTTAAGAAAAATGTGGTCCATCGGTTCCGGTTCCGCTTCCAGGACCAAGTGCTGTCTGCAGAGTCCCAGCACACTCTGGAGCACAGGCAGATAAACTCTGCCTGTCACCATACACACAGCTCCTGCTGAGGGAATTTGCATGGCTACCCACCACCACCTTGAACTGAGTGAACCAACAACTACAGGGGTCTCTGAAGGACAGACTCAGACCCCGCCCAGAGGTGAAGAGGGGTCACCAGGCCCAAGTGCCTATATCCCAGCCAGGGAGGGAGAGTTGAGCTCCCATCAGTTCTGGTTCCACTTCCGGAACCAAGTGCTGTCTGCAGAGTCCCAGCACACTCTGGAGCACAGGCAGATAAACTCTGCCTGTTACCATACACACAGCTCCTGCTGAGGGAATTTGCACGGCTACCCACCACGACCTCGAATTGAGCGAACAGACAACTACAGGGGTCCCTGAAGGGTAGATTCAGACCCTGCCCAGAGAGATGACAGGACGCAAACAAGCCTGAGTGCCACAACTGACCAGGAACCATCCAATCGTGAACCACTGAAGCCATGGGCAAATGTCAGTGCAAAAAATTAAATAATAATACAAAGAACAACATGGTAACTCCAGAAGAGAGTGACGATATTATAAATACAAGACCTGAACTGAGCAATGAAGAGGAAACAGAAGGAAGCAACACCAAAAATTCCTTTTTGATGATCATCGAAGCTCTCAAAGAAGATATCAAAAAAAGCCTTAAAGAAATAGAAGAACATACAAACAAAAAATTGGAAGAGATGAACAAATCTATGAAAGAAACATGCCAGGAACTAAAAGCTGAAATAAAAGCTGAAATAAAAGCTGAAATAGAAGCAATAAAAAAGGCACAAAATGAGGCAAAGATGGAAATAGAAAATCTTAAGAAAAAAGCTGGAACCACAGATACAACCATAACAAACAGAGTTCAAGAGATGGAAGACAGAATCTCTGAAGTGGAAGACTCAGTAGCTCAAATAGATATATCAGTCAAAGAAAATAGTAAAACTAAAAAAAGCCATATCTCAAAATGTTCAGGAAATCTGGGACACCATGAAAAGACCTAATTTGAGAATAATAGGAATAGAAGAAGGAGAAGAACACCAGCTCAAAGGCACAGATAATGTTTTCAATAAAATCATAGAATTAAACTTCCCTAACCTGAAGAAGGAAATGCCTATAAAGATACAAGAAGCTTACAGAACACCAAATAGATATGATCCCCCCCCAAAGAGGTCTGTGCGCCACATTATAATCAAGCCACAAAACATACAAAACAAAGAAAAATTTTAAGAGCTGCAAAAGAAAAGGGCCAACTCACATATAAAGGCAGACCCATCAGAATAACGCCTGACTATTCAATGGAAACGATGAAAGCTAGAAGGGCTTGGTCAGAAGTTATACAGATGCTAAAACAGCATGGCTGCCAAACTAGAATACTATACCCTGCAAAATTATCAATTACCATAGATGGAGTAAACAAGGTATTTCAGGACAAAGTCAGACTGAAAGAATATCTATCTACCAATCCAGCACTACAGAGAGTATTAGAGGGAAAACTCCAAACTAAGGACCCCAGATACACCCAGAAAACCACACACAACCAATAAGTCCACAGAAGAATAACCTAGAGAAAGGAAATACAAACAAGTTGCCACCAAAAATGGCAGGAAATAAGAATCAATGGTCACTAATTTCCCTTAATATCAATGGTCTCAACTCTCCTATAAAACGTTACACACTAACAAGATGGATACAACAACAGAAGCCATCCTTTTGTTGCCTAAAAGAAACACACCTCAATTGCAAAGACAAACACAGGCTTAGAATAAAGGGTTGGGAAAAGATTTTCCCAGTCAAACGGTCCTAAGAAACAAGCAGGAGTTGCAATCCTAATATCTAACAAAGTAGACTTTAAGCTAAAAGCAATAAAAAGGGACCAAGATGGTCACTACTTATTCATCACAGAAAAAATTGGTCAAGAGGAAATTTAAATCTTAAATATTTATGCCCCTAATATAGGGGCACCTACTTATGTAAAAGAAACACTGCTAAAGCTCGAATCCCACATCAATTCTCACACCCTAATAGTGGGAGACTTCAAAACACCTCTTTCAACCATGGATAGATCAACCAGACAGAGCCTCAACAGAGAAATAAAGAGTCTAAAAGAGGTTATGATGCAAATGGATTTCATAGATATCTACAGAACCTTCCAACCAACGGCAAAGGAATATACATATTTCTCAGCTCCTCATGGAACTTTCTCCAAAATTGACCACATAATTGGTCATAAAGCAACTATCAGCAGATACAAAAAAATGGAAATAATCCCTTGTAACATATCAGACCACCAGGGCCTAAAGTTAGAGTTCAACAACATCAAAACCCAAAGAAAGCCTACCAACTCATGGAAACTAAACATCATTCAGCTGAACCATCTCTGTGTCAAGGAAGAAATTAAGAAAGAAATCAAAGCCTTCCTAGAATTAAATGAAAATGAATCTACAACATATCCAAACTTGTGGTACACAATGAAAGCAGTCTTAAGAGGAAAATTCATAACGCTAGATGCCTATATGAAAAAACCAGAGAAATCCCACACTAGAGACCTAACAGCGCAGCTGAAAGCCTTAGAACAATTAGAAGCAAACTCACCTAGAAGGAGTAGATGGCCAGAAATAATCAAACTTAGAGCTGAAATCAATACAATTGAAACAAATAGAACAATACAAAGAATCAACGAATCTAAGAGTTTGTTCTTTGAGAAAGTTAACAAGATAGATAAGCCCTTAGCCAAACTAATCAAAAAACAGAGAGAGAGTGTCCAAATCAACAAAATCAGAAATGAAAAGGGGGACATAACAACAGACCCCCAGGAAATACAGAGAATTATCAGATCATATTTGGAATCTGTATTCCACAAAAATGGAAAATCTAGAAGAAATGGACAGCTTTCTGGACAGGTACCATCTACCAAAATTAAATGAAAATCAGATTAATTATCTAAACAGGCCTATAACCCTTAAGGAAATTGAAGCTGTCATTAAAAACCTCCCCAAAAATAAAAGCCCTGGTCCAGATGGTTTCAGTGCCGAATTCTGCCAGACTTTCAAAGAAGAATTGCTACCGTTACTCCTCAAACTATTTCACACAGTAGAAACTGAAGGAATATTGCCAAATTCCTTTTATGAGGCCGCAATCACCCTAATGCCCAAGCCACTCAAAGACACAACAAAGAAGGAGAATTACAGACCAATTTCACTCATGAATATTGATGTGAAAATTCTCAACAAAATTTTGGCAAACCGTATACAACAATGCATAAAAGACATCATCCACCATGACCAAGTAGGCTTCTTCCCAGAAATGCAGGGCTGGTTTAACATATGAAAAAGTGTAAATGTATCCATCATATAAACAAACTAAAGGAACAAAACCACATGACCATATCCTTAGATGCAGAAAAAGCCTTTGACAAAACCCAACATTACTTTATGATTAAAGTCCTGGAGAGATCAGGAATACAGGGAGAATACTTAAATATAATTAAGGTGATTTACAAGAAGCCGACAGCCAGTATCAAACTTAATGGAGAAAAACTCAAAGCAATCCCACTAAAGTCAGGAACTAGACAAGGATGTCCTCTCTCCCCTTATCTATTCAATATAGTTCTCGAAGTTTTAGCTAAAGCAATAAGGGAATGAAAAGAGATTAAGGGCATTCAAATTGGAAAGAAGAAGTGAAGCTATCTCTATTTGCAGATGATATGATTGAATACATAAGTGACCCACAAAATTCTTCCAAGGAACTGCTACTGCTGAGAAACACCTTCAGCAATGTAGCAGGATACAAGATAAACCCAAAGAAATCAGTAGCCCTTCTATACACTAAAGATAGAAGAGCTGAAAAAGAAATAAGGGACACATTACCCTTTATATTAGCTGCAAATAGTATTAAATACCTTGGCGTAACTATAACCAAAGAAGTAACAGACCTATTTGACAAAAATTTTAAATCATTGAAGAAAGAAATTGAAGAGGATATCAGAAAATGGAAAGCTCTCCCATGTTCCTGGATTGGTAGGATCAACATAGTAAAAATGGCAATTCTACCAAGGCAGTCTACATATTCAATGCACTGCCCATCAAAATCCCAACACAATATTTTTTGGACCTTGAAAGAACAATACTCAATTTCATTTGGAATAACAGGAAAGCCAGGATTGCCAAAAAAATTTTACTCAACAAAAGAACCTCAGGAGGTATCACCATCCCTGACTTCAAGCTATACTATAGAGCTACAGTAATAAAAACAGCCTGGCACTGACATAAAAACAGACTTGTGGACCAATGGAATAGAATTGAGGATCCAGACATTAACCCAAAAACCTATGAACACCTGATCTTTGACAAAGAGGCCCAAAACATTCAATGAAAAAAAGATAGTATATTTAAAAAATGGTGTTGGCATAGCTGGATGGAAGTGTATAGAAAAATGCAAATAGATCCGAGCCTGTCACCCTGCACAAAACTCAAATCCAAGTGGATCAAAGACCTCAACTTAAACCCAACCACTTTGAACTTGATAGAAAACAAAGTGGGAAATACACTTCTACAAATTGGCACAGGCGACCACTTCCTAAATATAACACCAGTGGCACAGGCACTAAGACCAACAATCAATAAGTGGGATCTCCTGAAGCTGGAAACTTCTGCAAAGCCAAGGACACTGTCAATCAGACAAAACGCCAGCCTACAGAATGGGAAAATATTTTCACCAACCCTACAAGTGATAGAGGACTGATCTCTAAGATATATAAAGAGCTCAAGAATTTAGAGCCCAAAACCTTGAATAACCCTATCAAAAAATGGGGTACAGATCTAAAAAGGGAATTCTCAGCAGAGGAACTACGAATGGCTGAAAGGCAACTGAAAAAGTGCTCTTCATCTTTAGCCATCAGAGAAATGCAAATCAAAACAACTTTGAGATACCACCTAACACCTGTTAGATTGGCTAAGATAAAAGGCACAGATGACAGCCTATGTTGGACAGGATGCGGAGCAAGGGGAACACTCCTCCATTGTTGGTGGGAGTGTAAGCTTGTTCAGCCCCTTTGGAATGCAATATGGCGGTTTCTCAGAAAATTGAGAATCAATCTCCCCAAGGACCCAGCAATACCACTTCTGGGTGTATACTCTAAAGAGGCACATTCACACTCCAAAGGTATTAGCTCAACTATGTTCATAGCAGCATTATTTGTAATAGCAAGAACCTGGAAACAACCTAGATGTCCCTCAACTGAAGAATGGA
>PVIH01006146.1:91083-114852 GCA_004025045.1 Sigmodon hispidus | reverse complement strand
AAGGACCTTTCAAGTAGCCTGGTCCCACTTGTACCTTGAGGAACTACAAATGGCTAAACCAACCCCACCAGCCAACCTGACCTGAGAGACCCAGAGCATCTGGGTCAGTCTGACCTCATGAGTCCACTTAGTAAAAGTCAAACTTGCTGCTGGGAATTACGGGATTAAACATTGAGTCCTTTCCATTTACCAAGTTGAACCTAAGTGAGATGACACTTCACCCAGAGAACATGTAAGATCATATTTCCTTAAGCTTTTACATTCACAGCTTCATGTGTTTCATGATCCAACTCTTTTTTTTTTTCTTTAAATGTATATTGTATACAGAAGAGGGCACCAGATCCCACATAAATGGCCATGAGCCACCCTGTGGCTGCTGGGAATTGAACTCAGGTCCTCTGGAAGAACATTCAGTGCTCTTAACCTCTGAGCCATCTCTCCAGCCCCTCATTTGTTTGTTTATTTGTTTATTTGTTTTGTTTTGTTTTTAATCTTTACTGTGGTCACTACCTCCAATACAGTTTTTGGACATAAGCAGCATATAGACAAGCATTCCCCCCGCCCCAGGCCTCACTTAAGTCTCTCAGCCTTCAAAGAGGTCACGATCGGTCATCATGTCCACAGTTTTTACAAATGGGGAGACAGACTTGGATGACAAGAGTATTCCCAAAACACTATGACAATGAGTCATGGCTAGAAAATGGCTGCAGATTCCCAGCCCAACCTGTCTCTCTCAACAGTACAAGTAGACCCAGTACAGTTAATACTCAAGAGTACACCAGGTCCTGGTTGATGTTTCTGCCTCTGTTAGCAAGCTTCACTGAGGCGTGACATCAGCTATTGTCCTGAGCATGCTACAGCTTCACACAATCGTCACAAAGCAGGTACAGTCTCCCTCACTGTACAGATAAGGAAATTATAGCCAGAGGGGCAAACTCACTTGTACACCGTTCTCAAACTCAACCGGTCAACTTTGTTCTCAATTCCGAAAAGCCAACAATGCATTTCAGCCAGTAAGAGAGCTCTCTCTTGAGCCTTTTCCATCTGCCAAGTTGGGCCCAAGTAGGATGACAGTCCAGCCACACAGCGGACAGCCAGCCCAGGTCAACTTAGCCCATCTCTCTGTGTGCCAACACCTGGCCAAGCACTGAAGACCCTCAGAGACGAACCCTGCTCAAGGGGTGCTTGCTGTCAGTGTGGGGTGTGTCACACAATACTGAGCAGGAAAAGAGCTCTGACCTGGGAAGTAACAAAGCAGAAGCAAAGGACATGGGTGCAGGCACAGATTCATGGGGTGGCCCACAGGCTCCCTGAGAAGAGACCTCATGTGTCAAATGACTGAATCACTGGCTTAAGGAACAAATAGAGAACTGGCCATGCCTGACCTCTGAGCATCTAGAGTATTTCTGGAGGTGTTGGAAAGGCTGAGGGGTAAAGAGGCACCTTCCTTAGCGGGGGCAACACCATCCAATGGGAAGGGGATCTAGAGGGAACAAAATGGGAGAACCAGAGAAAGTTCCTCCCTTCTCCTCTTGCTGACTTTGGGCTCCAGAGCTGAGATCAACTGCTTCCTAAATTCCCCCATCTTTTGGCTTCAGCCTGAGAATCACACTAGTTTTGTGTTTCTGTGGTTTAGGCTTAGACTAAACCATCCAGATGCCTCCCTGGGGCCAGTGAACTGAAGGAAAATGAAAGTAGGGCCTAGCCAGCTCATGCAGTGCTCAAGGCCATGCTAAGAAGGGTAGATCAGGCTGGCAAGATGGTCCTGAAGGTCAAGGAGCTTGTCATAAAGCCTGCTGACCTGAGTTCAATCCCTGGGATCCATATGGTAGGAGAGAACCAGCTCCTCTGACCATGTATGCTACATGCTCCTCCCTCATCCCATAAACTGGCTTCCAAGGTAGTATAGGGAAGGCTGTGGACAGATAGGTGGTTTTGACAAGGGTGGGAAGGAATGATCAACTCTGGGAGATATGCTGATTAACTGGATGGGAAATGGACTAGTTTTGGGTAGCAGCCACTCTGTATCACCATCTACATGAGGATGAGAGGTAATCTGGACTGGGGCTCCCAGAGCATGTCTGAAAGCTCCTTGCCCTCATCTTCCTCCTTTAAAAGCTCCTGATGGGGCTGGAGAGATGGCTCAGCGGTTAAGAGCACCGTCTGCTCTTCCAGAGGACCCGGGTTCGATTCCCAGCACCCACATGGCAGCTAACAACTGTCTGTAGTTCCAGGCAAACACCAAGATAAATAAATAAATAAATAAATAAATAAATAAAGTTTTTTAAAAAAAAAAAAAAAAAAAAAAAGCTCCTGATATGGGAGGCCACTGTCACACAAAGACCAGAAAAGAAAGCTTTAGGAGGAGTTGGAGGATAGTGCCCTACTCCTACCTTGCTTCCCAGGATGCACCTGGCTTGAGCCTCTTTGGGCATCCAGGATCCCTAGAACTGCCTGAGAACCAATTTCTACTGCTGAAGGACTTGACCTTCAGAGAGCTGAGCCACTGTCCTTGAAGTCCAGGCAGGCAGCTCCCTGAAGACAAAGCCCTTAGGGCCCTTCTGCCAAGGCTGATCCCAGAGCTCAGAGGCTCTAAGTCTTACTCAAGCCAGGAAAATTCACCAACAATTCTCCAGGGGCTTCCAGGAAAATTCTCAAGGTGTTCCTTGTCACTCACACAGGTGCAGCTCTGCTGTTTGATAATATGCATGGCCTTGGGCACATTCATCCACTTCTTTGTAGCTTCACTGTCTCACTGGCGTTGGATAGAAATCCACACAAAGGGTCTAGTGCAGCACAAATGCTCCATCTACCCTGACACCTCTTAACCTGTCATTTGTCTCCAACCTGGCAGATAGACTGCCTTTAGGGGGACAGCAGGAACAGGACTCCAGCCCACCAGGTGCTGTCTTATTTCCAAGCAACAAGAAGCAGAATTTTAGGGCTCTGCACTACAGGCTAGATAAAGTCTTAGCCTGCCGAGGTGAGCTAGGTAATGGCACTATACTCTCCCAGCTGCATCCTGGGACTGGGTCTCTGGGCTGAGTGGGTAAAGGGTGGAGATGAGCTAATTCCTGG
Source organism: Sigmodon hispidus (assembly GCA_004025045.1). Classification (NCBI taxonomy): domain Eukaryota; kingdom Metazoa; phylum Chordata; class Mammalia; order Rodentia; family Cricetidae; genus Sigmodon; species Sigmodon hispidus. The sequence goes on along the minus strand of PVIH01006146.1, from coordinate 111,774 downwards.
GCACAGGAGGCTGAGGCCAAGCCAAGGCCTCAGTAGGACAGTAGGAAGTCTTTCTCTCCTTCTACATCTCCCTTGCCACCTACGTCCTTTTCCATAGAAGGTGAAAGGAAGAGGAAATCCAATAAGCCAGAACCCCATATCTGTGAGTCGGGGTTCTTCAGACAGATAGATGAATCAATAAGAGGGAGAGAGACAGAGAATTTATTGGGAGAATTGGCTCACGTGATTTTGGCGGTTCATTGGTGCAGATAGAGACCCTAGAGGGCAGCCATGCAGTCCAGTCCAAGCCTACAGGCCTCAGCACCAAGAAAACCTGGTGCGATTCCCAGTTCAAGACTGAAAGCTGGAGAATTCAAGTGCTGCTTGCATGAGCGCAGGAGTCCCAAAGCCAGAGAGTCTGATGTCCCAAATTTCTGATGTCCAAGGCAGTAATGCCTCAATCCTGGGACAGAAAAATTCATTTTCTGCCTTTTCGCTTGCTCCAGACCCCCATCCATTGGACAGTGTCCCCCATGATGATGGCAGACATCTCCCCCTCATCTGTTTTCCAGAGGCAGCCTGGGAAGTCATGCATGGCCAGGTGTTTCTTAATCCTGTTAGGGTAACACCCAAAATTAGCCATCACAATGACCCAGCCATGACCTCAGAGTCATGCTCAGCTTGAGTCTAGCTAGTACCCTCTGGAGGTCATGATCAGATTCATGTTCTAGGACACAGCCATACACTTGACAGGTGTCATTTGGGTGACAGAGGTGCCTATGGAGCTCTCCGTGGTCCTGAGCTGGCCTGAGCTAATCAGAGTTCTAATTGGGACCAGGGATGTCCCTGGCTGGCCTTGTCCTGGCTACTACTAACTGGTCTCTGCTAATTGGTTCAGGTGGTGCATGACCTAACAGTCATTCTCCTGTGTTATAGCTAATGGCTCTGTCTTCTTCTCTCCTTCATGTCTGATCTCTGGTGTCTTCAGCTCTGGATTAGCAATGAGATCTTCAGTTCTTCCAACTGGGAGATTCTGTCATAGTAAAGAAATGGGCAGGCCAACAGCCATAGGTAGTATTGGGGGTGTGCATGAAGTAGAATATAGAGGTACTGCAAGTTACTGCAAAACCCAGCTCAGAACACCTTCAGGAATGCACCCCAACAACTTCATCTACTTGGTCTATCTGCTCCAAAACTTATCTTGACTTAGAGCTAAGGTCTGACTTTGTGCTTACCTTCCATCCTTGCATAAGGTCCTCTAGCACTCTGCCCATTTCTGGGAGCAGAATGGGGTGCCTGCAACCAAATGCATGTCCAGTAGTTCCTGAGACAGAAGGTACAAAGATCCACACACCGTCTGTAACCTCAAAGAGTTTTTCTCCACCTTCTTGTACCTTGATTTCTCTTTTCATTGGTCTATGGAAAGCGCTAGAAAGCCTGCCCAGGCACACAGTAGGTGCTCAGTAAATACTGGTTTTCAGTTACCGATAAGTCTGGAAATTTGGTGCTGTGGCTTAGCTGTGTACTCCCAGGTGAGTTTTCTTTGCTTTTCTGGGCCTGTCTTCTTGGATGAAAAGAAGGCGTTATCCTCTTTGCAGTCCTTATGGAGACCTGAAGAAGCCATAGTATTGAAGCAGGCTCCAAGGAGCCTGATGCTGGATGATGCTCTGTAAATGCTCACTTCATTGTGTCTTCTGCCAGACAATGTCCCACTGAACATGCCTTGTTCTGTCAGCCTTCAGTAAATGACTAGGCCAAACATGGGCCGCTTACCACTGGAGACTGACACCCATCACCCTGCAGGATCATGTGAGTGACTCGTGAGCCTTCAGAACCTGGAGCCAGACATTGAGGCAACTCTGGTCTCCCCTCTCAGCTCCAAAAGACCTTCAAGTGGGAATGCTGTCCAGTGTGTGGGGAGATGAATCAATGGACAGTGTTTGCTGCATGAACATGAAGACGTAAGTTGGATCTATGTAAAAAGATGGGGATGGCCTTATGTGTCTGTATCCCCAGAACTGTTAGAGTAAAGTCAGGTGGTCCTTGGAGCAAATTCAACAGCCAGCAGAGCCAAACAGAAAACTCTAGGGACTATAATTTGAAAGATAAGGTGTAAAGTGACTGAAGATGTTGACCCCTGGCCTCTATATCTACATACTCATGCATATAACACATACACACTCCACACACAATAATATAAATAAACTATATATAAATAAGGATGCTTCCTAAGCCTTCATCCCAGGCCAGTGCCCTGCCAGTATTCCTTAGTCTCTACCCATCTGATTGGTAGCACATTCCTTATAAATCCTTTGGGTTCTTAGAAACTCTTCATGATTCATGGAAATTAGGCTCCCCGGAGCTTCCATGACTAATTCTTCTTCCTATCTTGGGATTAAAGTAGAACAAGTCACTGTCTCAGGGCGCAGGAGAAAGTGAACACCTTTCCTAGTCTCTGAGGATACACAGGGATCCCCCTGGCTTAAAGCTTAATGATCCCATGTGTAACAATAGTTAGAGCTGAGTAGTAACAGAGCACACAGACTCTGGGAGCTTGTGGGACTTGAAGAAAAGCTGATACAGGGTTTATCCTTTCCCTTCTCACTGTTAACCCCTCCCTTGACGAGTATGCATTGAGCTGGGCTCCATAGAGACCATAGCTATACACAGTGATACAGTGTTGGGGGGTGTTGGACCACACTGTGAACCCCAAGTTTTCATTTGCATTAATTAAGTAAAATGAACCTTGGGTCAGGAGGCTGTGTTAACAACTAGTTGACAGAAAATAATCATAGAGCATCAGAGGGCATCAGAAAAAAATATAGGAAGTAGTAGGGTGGGGTTTGGAGGGGTACAAACACTGTGCCTAAGTTAAAGCAACATTGAGCACCCAACGTGGGGCATGACCATGTGGTCAGTTAAGTCAAGGACATCTAGGCCTTTCACATGAGCACACAACAGCAGGTAGCAGCTGCCTCGTGGGACTCCAGAAATCAGGCTCATGCTTGGTAATTGTGGGTGGGGCTTGAGTTCCTCCCTGACACCAAAGACAAACTACTGAGAAGTCAGTGGATTTGGTGAGATACCTGGGAAGTTCTTTAGTAGAGTCAAATAATATTAAGAAGAAAAATCCTTCCCTCATTAAGAATGGGGAACATCACGATGCAGGGTACTAGGACCCTGTACAGGGTTACTATGGATAGTTTGAAAATCATTTTTTTTTCCTTTTGGTTTTTTGAGGTAAGGTTTCTCTATGTAGCCCTGGCTGACCTAGAACTCACTCTGTAGACCAGGTTGGCCTCAAACTCACAGAAGCCTGCCTCTGCTTCCCAAGTGCTGGGATTAAAGGCATGCTCCACCACCATCTGGGCTGTCGAAAATGAAAAATTTAAGTGAGGGTATAAATGATTTAGCTGGGATTGACATAATGTTAATTGTTTTTACTATCAGTTTAGTAATTAATGTTTTATCCCTAAAAAAGTGGTTTAAGAGCCAAGGAGTCTTAAAAAGAGATTTAAGGAAGCAGTTGTTTTATGTGGTATACATTTACCCTTTGTGAAACGGATGTTAAATTTGTGGGGCACTGGAAAGATTTAGTTAGAGCAGTATTGGAAGCTGGTTCTCAGTTACAATAAAAACAGATAATAGTTTTTTAAATTTGCCAAATACAAATGGGCTGGACATTGTGAACGTAATCCTTACCTAATAACTGTTCTTACTGTATATAGCTGTATTGTGTTAAAGTTAAAACCTTTCATTTTTATTTAGACAATACCTGACAATTGTTCCTCTTGTATATAGTTTTACTCTGTTAGAGTTAAAACCTTTCCTTTTTATTTAGACAAAAAGGGGGAGATGTTGAGAGATAATCAATCACATTATGAAACTCAAGTTTGCATTTGCATTAATTAAATAAAATTAACCTTGGGTCAAGAGGCTGCATTAGCAACTAGTTGGCAGAAAGTAATTACGAAGCATCAGAGTGCATCTGGAGCAGTAGACACAGGAAGTAGTAGGGTGGGGTTTGGAGTAGCACAGCCACTATGCTGAAGCTAATGTTTTAACTTTAACAGTGGTCATTCTATGGCCCATATATCATCTAGGTTCCTCAGCCTTCATAGTGCTGACCTCTGCTGCTTCAAAATGCCAGATTCAACTGGCTCTAGGGCCAAACCACATGCCATGAGAGAGAATGAAGCTAATGAAAGCCAGGCACCCTTCAATAGCTAATAGGAAAACCTGAGCACCCATTTCTGGGAGTGTAGGCTGGGGTTATACCCCAGGATAAACACAAATATCCTGGCTGAGAAAAGTCATGGCTACCAGTTTGTTTTGTTTTTTTTTTTAAATTTATTTACTTATTATGTATACAGTATACAGAAGAGAGTACCAGATGTTATCATGGATGGTTGTGAGCCACCATGTGGTTGCTGGGAATTGAACTCAGGACCTCTAGAAGAACAGTCAGTGCTCTTAACCTCTGAGCCATCTCTCCAGCTCCCTGGCTACCAGTTCTAACCCCCCAGAAATTACTCCCTGGTGTACCCAGAGGGAGAGTCTGCTCCTTCTTAGATAATCATTGCAAATCCTGCTCACCATGGGGCAGCTGCCACTATGCCCCTATGTGGGTAAAGATACCAAAGTCCAGGGAGGCAAAGAAAGATACACAGAGGGCAGTTTATGATCCAACCAGTACTCTGGGGAGATGGTACCCAGACCACCCAGATCCCACAGAGATACCCACTTCCCTTGGCTGCCTCACTAACAGCTCTCAACCCAATACCTCAGGTTAATCCCTATTCCTGCTTACTACCCCCAAATCATCTGTACCCTGACCATCTCCTTCCTCCAAACCGTCCTGAGTCAGCCTGACCTCAGCATCCTGCAGGTACCTCAAGACTCTCTTACAATAGAGTGGCAAGTACTTCAAGAGCTGCCCTGCCAGGACTCAGTCCCTTCCCATGCTCCCTATCCAGCACATCAGCTTCTGGTCCTATAGATAGTTTGAAAATGGAATTTTGTTTTCTTTTGGTTTTTTTGAGGCAAGGTTTCTCTGTGAGGATAAGCAGTAAAGATATAGGACAATTCTACCAATGTTCATAGGCTGGTGGTTGCTCGGTAACTTTTATGGTTTCCACTGTGAGCAATTAAATAGTGACTGCTGAGAGCCTGGACTTCCGTGACCTACTCATGCTAAAAGTGGCAATTACCACTTACCACAGCCTGAAAATATATGCCAGGCATCAGCTAGGGACTTTCTACGTGCTGTTTCCCTCACAGTTATCATCAGAGATAGAACCTACCCTTTCGTTTTACATATGAGAAACTGAGTCTCAGGAGTAAAGCAGCTGAACTCAGCTGTGCAGAACCATTGCCCTCCAGGGCTTGAGACCCCCACAGCTTCCATCTAGTCTGGCACAGGAGAGAAACCAACACCTCATAGGCAGAGAAGAGACACAAGACAGAAAACTGCTAAGTGGACTGGAGAGATGGCTCTGGAGAAAGCCCTTAATGCACTAGGTGGACAGGAGGTGGTTCAGACCAGGGCCGACGTAGATAAACCAGAACAAGTCATGTGTTACTTTAGGCCCAGGGCCTGAATCTCTCAAAAATATAACCTTCCTTCCTGAAGTCTCCTGAAGCAGGGCCACACGTACTGTGGAATTTCCCAATGCAGAGCAGAGTCCATTGGGCTTGGCTTGGGATACTGGGAAGGTGTAGTCTAGGGCAGTAAAAGGGTCAGGGGCACATGGATACTACGCCTGGCTTGGAATGAATGAACAGAGTAGGATGGTACTGGGCTTGGGAGCAGCTGCATCAGGGGTCAGACAGGACAAAGCCCTTCCAGGCTCAGCACAGAAGGGCAGAAAACAGCTGAGAAAGCGGATAGACTTATCAGAGCTAAGAAATGTCTCCTGACAAGGATGCCTGCAGCTAACCAGGCGGAGGTAGACAGAGTGCAATCAGGAAACAGCACCTTCATCTCCTTCCGTTCATGACTCTTGGAATATTATCTACTGTCAGACATCGTATACTGTCGTCCTTCCTTCCCTCTGGAGGACAGAAGATCGAACACACAGCTGCCTGGTGGCAGCCCAGCATCTAACTGCAGTTCTCAAGTCACGGAGCTTTCTGCCTCCAGTAGGTGACCAGACAATCACATGGGTTCCACTGCACCATTAAACACTACTTCCCTGCCTGAGGCTACCTGCCTCCGTAGCTTGAACCAGTAAGAGCTCCCATGGTACATCTACTAGGTTTGGTTGCAAGGATTTTAAAACCACAGTTCGGGGCTGGAGAGATGGCTCAGCAGTTAGGAGCACTGACTGTTCTTCTGGAGGACCTGAGTTCAATTCCCAGCATCCACATGGCAGCTAACAACTGTCTGTAATTCCAAGATCTGACACCCTTACGCAGTTATACATGCAGGCAAAACACCAATTCACATAAAGTAAAAATAAATGTTTTTAAAAAAAAAAAAAAAAAAACAGTTCACAGAGCCCTGACTTCTCTGGAGGTCTAAGGGGATAGTCAGCAGCTCCTCACCTCTACCCAGCATCCATAGGAACATCATCCTCCACTGTACCACATGTTAAGTTGCCCACAGTTTGACATACTCTAGAAAGTTAGAGAAACTCCAAGGGGAGACCTGGGTTTCAGGAGACTGACAGGACCCTTCCACACAGTGCGGGGCTCTTACCCTAACTGTCTCTAACACGCCCTGTCCATCCCCCTCTGTGAGAACCTCCTTGCTCACCTCCTCATCTCCCCTCTGTATTTCACCCCATCTCGGATCAATGGGAACTCAAGCCAGTGAGGGAGGTCTCCAAAACTAGGGAAATGGCCACTCAGTGGTTAATGTTTGCTTGCCTGACCCAAACCTGTGTCCACAGCTCTCCAATAATCCGCAGCTGGGAGATATGGGGGAACCTTTCCTGAGACCACGCACAGATACCCCCGGAGGTCTGCTCGGAGTATTTCATGCTGTTTCCTCCTACATCGTGGCTCAAGCCATTCATTGCTACTTACAGGTGAGATGCTGAATCACGATTCAAAGAATAAGGCTTGGCCATTGCTGTGGCTATCAGACTCTACCCTAATAAGGCCTATGTGCCCCACCATATGTGGAGACCTGTATGGGGTCACTGCCTGGATCCCTACTGGCCATCATTGCCCACCCTTCCACCACATGGTACCTGTCTAGAGGCCTCCAGCCCAGTCCCAGCTTCTGGCTTTCCTAGCAATTGATTCCCCGGTACCCCATGCCAAACCAGATGTCAGTTATGTGACTACAAGCTGATTTCAGTCAGATCCAATGACAGCAAAACTGTTTACCTGGATTGACTTCCCAATCCAGCTCTTCCCAGATGGCACCTCACTTCCCAGGCCTCAGGTGGCCTCATTTGTAAAGTAAGTACCCAGGAAACTGAAGGGCAGCCCTACTCTCCCAGAGGAACAGATGCTGGGCAGGGCTGGGAGTGTGTACAATCCCCCCTATTAGAGTGGCCAAGGCCAAGTACATATAAACAACCTCAGACCTACTTCCTCTGAACTTCATCTATTCTCAGGGCCCAGCACCCAGATTATTCCCTATCCCTAGCGGGTATTCTCAGAACCAAAGATAAAAACAGGAGGATGTTTGTAAACGGCATGCAGATAAGCTCTCTGTCTTTCCCTGTGTACACACATCTTTAGACAGGGTCTCATATAGTCCAGACTAGTCTCACACTTTCTATAAAGTCAAGGATGACCTTGAAGTCTTCTATCCTTCAGCTTTTAACTTGCAAGTTCTAGCTTGGACCAGTCTCCATGCAGAGGAACCCAGGAAAACATACCTGTGGCAAGAATTCCTTCTGCCTCCTTTAAAAGCAGTCCAATGCCCATAGCCCCATAGTGAAGTATGGAACAGAATCTCTCCTTCCATGGGAAAATGACGGAGATCGTGGCTAGCTGTACACGAGACTTTAGGAGCCTAGAGGAGATCCCCAAGCAGCTACTACTCAGCCTAAGAGTCCCACTTTGGCCCAGCACTCATCCGTCACCCTCTGTAGTGGACACAAGTCAGACCTGGGCTTAGAAGGCAGCTGGGCAGGGCTCTGAGCACTGACACTGTAGAAGAGGCCACTATGCTTCAACTGTGGTTTTGCATACGCTCATGAGGGTTTCTCTCTCCTCTTTTACACCTCAGTGAACCTCTGCCTCTCTTCTCCAAGCCCAGCCCACTCAAAAGCCCCAGCCTACCAGTTACATGGCTTGGTGGCCTCACCCCTGACCTTTCCAGCAGACTGAAACCACCAAATTCTCGTCCCCCCAACCCCCACCACAAAGCCAGCTGACACATGGTGAATATCAGTGCAATAAACATCCTGAAACCAATAAGCAAATAGGACACCCACAGGCAGGCTGCCCTGCCCCACTGTATGTCAGCATCACCATCTGCCAGATGACATGGCATGTGCTGGCCCAGCTGCCCATACCCCTCAGTGGGAAGGCGGCATGGAGCCAGAAAGTACCCAATAGGTAAGAGGCCTAATGGAGCTGAGGACAGGGGCAGAGGCCAGAGAGGGACTGGGCATTGGTGAGAGCAGGGAATTAAGGTTTAAGAGTTGTAATTAGGGGCTGGAGAGATGGCTCAGCGGTTAAGAGCACTGACTGCTCTTCCAGAGGACCAGGGTTCAATTCCTAGCATCCACATGGCAGCTCACAGCTGTCTGTAGTTCCAGTTGCAGGCAAAACATCAAGGCAAATAAATAAGTAAAATAAATTAAAAAAAAAGAGTTGTAATTAGAGGAAGGTGATCCTGGCTCCTTGGAGATTCTGTGGAAGCCGGTACCTCCAACACTAAGCAACATCCCACGCTACCAAATCACATTTATCTTCAGGACCCAGGAGGCCTCTGGGGAATGAAGTTGACAGGGGCTTCTGCCCCTCACCTCACTGCTACTCACCAGCCAGTCTCCCACACCCAAAAAGGTAGCCTGTGTCATCAGCAGTAGGAAATGGGAGAGAACAGCCTAATTTAGGAGTCATGCCAAGGCCAGCTCTGCCAAGAACTGGTTTCCACAGCTGTGGAATGAACAGTAGGATGCTCCCTGTCCTAGTAACACCCCAGCGTCACGGGGGTGGGGGGACATCTTGAGGCTGAGGTTGGGTGGTGGTATAAGAATGGGTGCCCCAAGTAGCACTGGGGAGGCAGGGGCAAAAAGATCTCAGTGAGTTCGAGGCCAACTTGGTCTACATAGGGAGATCCAGGACAACCAAGACTGTTAGACAAAGAAACTCTGTCTTGAAAAACAAAAGGAAATGAAAGAGACTGGATGCTTCTCAGTTTCCTGAGGCCAAGGCCAGAGGGGTGGAGCCGACATAGAACAAAAGAAACATTCTGGACCCCTGCAGTGGTGTTGGGGGGGAAAAGCTCAGCTATCTGAAGCATCCTGGAGTTAGAACTGAAAGAGTCTGGATTCAAAGCCTGGCCATATCCACTCCCAACACCGAGTGATCAAGACATGTCACCTAATATACTGAGCCCCGGGAATTCCTGTCTGCACATTCAAACCAGCCACCCTCTCACTTCTAAATGGGAGGACACCTAGGGTGCCTTGACAAAGACCTGCCTGACATGCAGCCTCACCCTGAGCTTGATAGGATACTTGACCCTTCATTTCTTCTTCTGAGACCCCAGATCCCTGCTCACTGGTTTCCCTATGCCCCTCTAGCAACCACAGGTCACTGCAATGTCCCTATCTGGCCACCTTCGGCTCTATCCCCATTGTCACACCCAGAATGAAACCTAGTCTGCTCTGGCTGTCCACAGACTCTGCCAGGCTGACTCCCCGGTCTTTAATAGCATCATATCTCTCTCCCTCCCAGATTAGCCCCAGTCTGGGGTCCTCACGCTGCTGCCGCCACCTGAAGCACCCTTCTCTCAGATCTCTGAGGGCCAACAGCTTCTCTTTCTGTTGTCACTGGCCAAGGCCCTTCTGACCCCTGACCCCAACCAACCTCTCTCCCTCCCCTCCTTCCCTCCCTCCTCTCCCCCCACCTCTCTCAGAGGTTCTAGCCCTTGTTTATGTCTCCCTGACTTCAGGAATGTCAACCACAGGAGAGAAGGGTCACTTCTGTGCCCCACCCCCATGACACAGCTTGACTGAGCAGTAAACAGCTACTAGGGACTGGAGCTAAACAGTCCAAAGAAACCTTAGGGAAAGGGCTCACATGCAGAGTGACAAGGTGCTGTCCGGCTCAGGGGATGAGCCCAGGCACTAAGTGCTCACACCTGATGGGAACACCCTCCCAGACTTCAGTGCCAAGAAAATCCCATCATCTCCGACCTCCCCAGAAAGTCCTCGTTACCCCACTGCTGAGATCAGCAGTCTTGTCTCAGCAGAGCCAGCCCCTCCTACCAGGCTCCAGACCTTCCAGAACAATGTACAAAGGGTCACTGTAAGTCCATCCCTAGCTCAGAGGCTCCACTGCCCTCAGGACCGCTCTGCTAATGGAGTCAAGCCCCTTGTAAGACAGCTTTGTTTCTACTATTGTCCTTGTGGGGCGATGCACAGGGTGAGGGACAAGAGTCATTCCCATAGGCACAGGACCATCTGTATGGCAGGCAGGTGGGAGGGGTCTGACTGGCAATTGGGCTATGGGTGAGCAAGCTGCAGAGTTGATAGGGTGATGGGGGGTGGGGACCAGCATCAAGAAGGAAGTGAGCATGGCTGATAACCTATGACCCATGCCTGGCACCAAGGGAGGCTTCGGCAACTTCTTTATGCCTGATTTTTTTTTTTTCCTTCCTGGGCCACCCAGTGATATGAGTAGTCAGGTGACTGCCACACATGCCAGGTCCCCGGAGCTTCCCCCAGTTCTTCTACCCAACAATCAACCTCTTGACTATCTATCGTGTATTCCATGGCCTGCAGGGAAAAAACAAAACAAAACAAAAAACCACCCCAAAACCTTCCGTCTAATGCTCTCTGCTAAATTCTCCCGGTATCTGGCCAGCAGACCCTCCCCCCTTCCCCCCATAAACTCCTCCAGCCCAGGGGCTCTGTTGCCCATCCCCAGAGGCTCTTTCTTATTAACCCAGCCAGGCTGTTCTCTCTTCCTCTCTCTCCACCCTTCTCTTCACATGGCCCAGCCTAGACTTGCTGGTTAAGTTCAGTTTGGACTCTTCCAGATGCCTCTGGCTATGGTCTTCCTCATATCCACCATAACCCTTCTCCACCATGCCCTCCACCAAAGCAATCATGTCCCTTTTTTCCTTTCTTTTCATTCAAGCACTCACCGAGACAACGGAACGCCTTCTCTGGAGGATTTCTAACCAAAACTCCAGGAACCAGCCAGGCTGGCATTAATCTTTGACCCCATAATCAGCAATCAGCACACACCAGGATGATAATGGTGCTGCTTTTCTGAGGGAGTCCCAGTCAGGTTCTCAGGAAGCTGACGACTCTTCTTGGACCCAGTGCCCTTTGGTTAAAGTTCAAGCATGCTTGGGAAGAAGACAGCAAAGCTGAGAAGTTGCAGAGGGAGCAGGAGATGAATGTAGCATGGCTAATAAAGGTACCACCATGTGGCACAGTGTAATTAAGGAATACGGCTTAACTTAAAATTAAGTAAGAGTTAGCTGGTAACAAGCCTGAGCTATTGGCCGAGTAACTGTAATTAATAAAAACCTCTGTATAGTAATTTGGGAAGCAGCTGCCGGGTATTTGGGACTGGGTGGTTGGGACAGGAGACATCCATTTACACATGCCAGAGGGCTGCAAGCTCCCAAGTAATTTCCCTCTTGACACCTGTCCCATAGATTGGACTGCCTGCTAGAGCTGGGCGCAGCATCTAGCCTGCTGTGCTGTCCTATGACCTATATCCTTGGCTCCAAGCACAAGCTGACACAGGGAAGTACTGAACCACAGTGTACTGAGTTAATAGCTGACCCTCTTTAAAGCTACACACCCGAAGCTTTTCGCAGTAGTTAGGCTCTCAGGTCTGGTGTGCAGCTCAGAAAAATGATAAAGGCCTTAGAGTTGTCTGCCATGTTACCTCAGGTTCCTGAGCCCCAGGAGATGGGGCTTCTCTATGGTTCTCTCCAGAAAGACTAGACGGTAATGCAGAGGAGACAAAGGAAACTGACTTCAGCCCTCAGTGCGCACAGTGAGCCACGCAGGGTTGGGAGGAATGAGTACAAAAGTTCAGACCTTCAGATAAGCACTAAAGCAAACAGGAATTTTTCATCGGAAAGATATATAATCTCCTTTTCCACCTGGAAGGCTGAGAATGGAGGTGAATAATAACCTGGTGATCTATAATATTTGTAGGGCCAGGACCTATCAAACTCCCATAAGCAGGACTGGAGATGGTTAAGAGTCTAGGTGACCTGTGTATTATCTGTATGGCAAAAGGCTCCCCAAGCCTTCCCGCAACCTGGACTGAAGGTAGCTAATAGCCCAAATGACTCCTGCACTATCTCTATGACCAAGACCACACCAGATCCCTCCCTTAAGCTAATACATGTAGCCTAGCTCTAGAACCCATCTTCTTGGAAGAAGTAATAAGCACTGTAAGTTTTAATGTAATTATGCCTCCTTGAGCACAGGAAAACAATTACACCAGAAAACTTTTTTTCCAAATTGTACTGTACTTAAATATAACTATAATGAACTGCCCAGTGTCAGACTCTAAAAATTTGAATCAGCCCAGCTAACTAAGTCACGTTGAACCACATTTCCTTCTTGCTTCTTGGTGATTGTTACTCTGCCCTCTACAGCACTTTCAGGGATCCCCACACGTGGAGATAAAGAAGGTAGGAAATCAGGAGGTGCTGTAGAATTTTAATTTGTGTTTCATTTGTTTATGCCATGGAACATTTGTGTAATGATGCAAAGATGTGCTGCATTCTTTTATGTTGCATTTGTTTAACTCTTTGAAGCTTGGTTACTTTGCTTGTCTAAAACACCTGATGGTCTAATGAAGAGCTGAACGGCCAATAGCAAGGCAGGAGAAAGGGTAGGAGGAGCTGCCCGGCAGAGAGTGAGCCAGGAAACAAGGTAAGAGAACACTAGGGGCCAGCCAACCATGGATAAGAGTGAAAGAACAGGGGCTGGAGAGATGGCTCAGCGGTTAAGAGCACTAACTGTTCTTCCAGAGGTCCTGAGTTCGGTTCCCAGCACCCACATGGTGGCTCACAACCATCTATGATGACATCTGGTACCCTCTTCTGTAAAGCTGTGTACATAACAAAGAAAAAGCCTCCTTGTGTGGGGGCTGTGTGGTACTCTACCCAAAGAGTAAAAAGCAAAAAAACAACCAACCAGAAGCAGTGGCTGAAAGAAGAGGTTTAGAATTCTCCTCATTGTGTCCACACTGTTGTTCCCACTGTGTGAAAGAGTAGTCTCTAACTGGGTGGATGCAGCAGGTGACAGGCCGGCAGTGCTCCCCTGTGTCTAGGGACCTGAGCATCACAATGATCATGTGATAGACCAAGTGAAAGCTACTAGTTCTGGTAACTCATCTTTCTCCTTCCTGAATACTCTGGACTGCTTGGTTTCAACTCTGCTCTGGGCCTGGGGCTCTTCTGAGAGACAGGCCTGTCTGGTAGTTGCCTGTGTAGGCCCTAACAGGGTGTGTTCTCATAGGGATGATGCCAGTTCCACACACACTTTCTAGTCCAATGAATGAAAACTGTAGCTAAGGACTTTCCCATGCTATCCGAACCTCTAAGGATGACAGAGCAGGACCCAAGGCATGAGGGTGACTCAATACTACAAGAGGATATTTCTGGGTGTCAGCAAGGTCTAAGGGGCAGTCACATCACAGCAGAGGCAGACTGGACCCTTCTGTAACAGGAGCCTTAGGCTGGGATCTAACTGTCACTTCTGGGGACACAGGAAGCCATCCATCATCAAAGGGCATGGATGGAGCTGGAGACATATCTCAGCAATTGAGAACACATACTGATCTGGCAGAGGAGTCAAATTTGGTTCCCAGAATCCATGCTGGGCAACTCACAATGGGCTGCAACTCCCTCTCCTGGAGGATCTGACACCCACTTCTGGCCTTATCTACAAACACATAATTTAAAATAAATAAGTCTTTATTTATTTACTTTTACAAAACTCAGGTTTACCACACAAAGGGGCTGAGCCCACTACTCATGCCCTCCATGAGACTACCACCTAGCTAGTCCTTGCCCTAACCAATTATTTAACTTTATCACCCAAAAGATCCAGTAAGCGCTAAAAGGCAAGTATATAAGTGGTTACATATCCCAGTTGCTCTCAGAGGATGAGGAGTCCAAAGTCATATATCTCAAGTTCAAGGACAGCCTGAGCTACATGAGACCCTGTCTCAAAAAAAAAGAAAGAAGAGGGGGCTGGAGAGATGGCTCAGTGGTTAAGAGCACCAGCTGCTCTTCCAGAAGACCCGGGTTCAATTCCCAGCACCCACATGGCAGCTAACAACTGTCTGTAGTTCCAGTTCCAGGCAAACACCAAGGCAAATAAATAAATAGAAGTGTTTTTTTGTTTTTTGTTTTTTTTTTTTAAAAAAAAAAGAAAGAAAGAAGAAAAGAAAAAAAGAGAGTTTCCTTGTACCACATACACGTGAGCCAGGAAAGTGCTATTTGGAGTTCCCACAGCCGGTCACAGTGGGGCTGCCCGCCATGATGACACCAGAACCAGACTGAGGAAGACTGACTGTAACCAGGGAACTTTTCTTCCCTCTTGCCTTTAGAAGATAAAACTTTGGGGCTGGAGAGATGGCTCAGCAGTTAAGAGCACTGACTGTTCTTCCAGAGGACCTGAGTTCAATTGCCAGAACCCATACGGCAGCTAACAACTGTAACTCCAGAATCTGTAACTCCAACATACATGCAGGAAAAATACCAATGCAAATAAAAATAAATGCTTTATATATAAAAAAAAGATAAAACTACATTTTTCTGTTATGTCAGCTTCTTATACATTTTAGAAAATCAGGAAAACAGAGGGCTGGAGAGATGGCTCAGAGGTTAAGATCACTGACTGTTCTTCCAGAAGTCCTGAGTTCAATTCCCAGCACCCACATGGTGACTCACAACCATCTGTAATGATATCTGGTGCCCTCTTCTGTATACTGTATACACAAAAAATAAATAAATAAGAAAATCAAGAAAACAGCCAAAGAAATGGCAAAATGACCTCTTCTGTATACTATATACATAATAAATAAATAAATAAACAAACAAATAAATAAATAAATAAGAAAATCAAGAAAACAGCCAAAGAAATGGCAAAATGACCACTTCCCTGCCCCAATCTTTCCCCAGGCCTGGGTCCTCACAGAGCTTCCTTTCTCATTGCACCTTTTTTTCTGGAATAAACCAATTCCATAGATTCCCTGGCAGCTTTGGAGCAACATGCATTTTTCTCTATCAGTCTTTGTCCTTCTGCACACAGGAGGATGGGAGCTCAGAGCTCTGGGGTCTCCACTCTTCACTCATCCACCGCAGACCTGACCCAGACCCTGTGGACAAACTCCCAGGCTCAGGGACAGGGATAGTCTGAGGAATATAACGGTACAGGGACCTTCAGCCCTTCTTTGTGCAATGCTGAGTAAGACCTCAGTGTTCCTCCTATAAAATGGGCAGTTTTATGTGGCCATGAAGCCTTGAGGTTTCCTAGCCTCTTCTCTTGGTTGAGGTGAAAGTCGCCAGGACTTGGCATCACTTTTCCTGTATGTTCAGAAGCTGAGTCAGAAAGTCTGTCCCATTGCTCTCTCTGTTGCCATGGAAACACAAGGAACCACAGGTAAGCCTTGGTTCTGGTCAGTCTTCTTTTGCTCCAATGGTGTCTCCATCAGGCTCTTCACTGCACAACGCCCTTGGTACATGTACATCGTCTACTTATCCCATGGGGCAGACAGGCTAAAGCCTTGGGTAGTATAGGCCCATTCTTGCTGGCCCTAGCGATCAGACCTAGGTTTCTGTAAGAGCCTCAATGACAAATGGAGACAGGATAGAGAAAAGATGTGGGACAGGGAAGCCAGCAGCTCCTGTGTGTGTGTTTTTTCTCTCTCTCTCTCTCTCTCTCTCTCTCTCTCTCTCTCTCTCTCTCTCTCTCTCTTTCCCTCTCCAGGGTTTCTCTATCTCTATAGCCCTGACTGTCTTGGAATTCTCTAGGTAGACTAGGATGGCCTTGAATTCAAAAATCGACCTGCCTCTACCCTGAGACTAAAAGTGTGTACCACCTCAGCACCCATATGGCAGCTCACAACTGTCTGTAGTTCCAGTTCCAGGCAAAACACCAAGGCAAATAAATAAATAAAAAAGTTTTTTTTAAAAAAAATCTTAACCCTGGTAACTGTTAGTGTACAGCCCACCAGCAGGAACCACAGGAACCCTTTGGGAAACCAAAGCAAAAATTTACCTACAAGCCTCATAGGAACCAACAGAAACAAGTTGCTTGTGAACTTTTAAGTACTTTTGGTGGGCTCACTGTCTTAGGGCTCTACCACCAAGTTGAATTGCACCTCCCTGATTGGTCCTATTTTTTTTTTTTAAACTTTATTTATTTATTTGCCTTGGTGTTTGCCTGGAACTGGAACTACAGACAGTTGCTAGCTGCCATGTGGGTGCTGGGAATCGAACCCGGGTCCTCTGGAAGAGCAGACGGTGCTCTTAACCGCTGAGCCCCCTGGTCCTATTTTTCAACCGATTTGCATGCCACATATTCAACCAATAGATCCCAGATAGTAACCTATAAGTTTGGGCTTTCTGAAGGATGCACTAACATTCCACAGAAGAGGAAGGGACAATTGTGTATAAACCTCAGGCAGGAAGTTAGCTCCAGTCGGCCTCTAGACTCAACCTAAGCCTCCTTCAGACCAGCAGACTATTATCTTGGAAGTTTTCTGCCACTTTTCTATCGCTATGAAGAGACATCATAACCAAGCCAACTCTTTTTTTTTAAATATTTATTTTTATTTTATGTGAATTGGTGTTTTGCCTGCATGTATAACTGTGTAAGGGTGTCAGATCTTGGAATTACAGTTGTTAGCTGCCATGTGGTTGCTGGGAATTGAACTCAGGTCCTCCAGAAGAACAGTCAGTGCTCTTAACCGCTGAGCCTTCTCTCCAGACCCCAACCAAGCCAATTCTTATAAAAGAAAGCATTAAAGCCCAGCATGCAAGTGCATGCCTTTAATCCTGGCACTCAGGAGGCAGAGGCAGGCACATCTCTGAGTTCAAGGCCAGCCTGGACTACACGGAGAAACCCTGTCTCAAACTCCCCCCACTAAAATAAACAAAAAGCATTTAATTGGAGATTTGTTTACAGTTTCAGAGATGTAGTCCATTATCACCATGGTGGGGAGCATGGTGACCCTCAGGCAGACATGATGCTGGAAAAATAGCTAAGAGTCCTCCATCCTGATCCACGGGCAGCAGGAAGAGAGAAGGCATGATCGGCCTGGCATAGGCTTTGAAACCTCAAACCCTCAGTGACACAGGTCCTCCCACAAGGCCACACCTCCAAACCCTTCTCAAACAGTGCCTCTCCCTGATGATTATGCATTCAAATACTTGAGCCTGTGAAGGCCATTCAAACCAACACAGCCTTGGCGACTCCAGCTGTGTGTTGCCAACAAGAGGCGGTTTCCAGCTTCCAAGTGTCAAGACTACCCATCACCTCAAAGACCTGCTTCTCTGGAGTCTTCCAAAGCTGTAACACCTCTCCGAGTTAGTTCTCAGTTAGCATCCTGAGGCCTTTGAGAGCTTGGAACTGTATACTCTCAGAACCGTATCCACTCTTGGCTAACATCTCACTGAGAGAGAATAAAGTCTGTTTCACTTAAATCCCTTGTTGCTTTATTATCATCTACCCACTGTGTTCTTTGAAGGAGGGTGGGACAAGGTCCTAGTTGGACACTGGAAACAACTCCCAAAACTCCTGGCTGGGCTGCAGTCACCAACACCTTCTAGATATTTTAACCATGCCAGTCACGTTGTATCCTTTCCGGAAACGGCCCTCACTTGCTGTCCTTGCAATCACATTCAATAAATGTTTAAGGAACACTCACTGAATGCCTTCCACCTTTCAGGCCCAATGCCAGCCCCTGCCATCGCTTGCA
The DNA here is from genome assembly GCA_004025045.1 of Sigmodon hispidus. Classification (NCBI taxonomy): domain Eukaryota; kingdom Metazoa; phylum Chordata; class Mammalia; order Rodentia; family Cricetidae; genus Sigmodon; species Sigmodon hispidus. The sequence goes on along the minus strand of PVIH01006146.1, from coordinate 93,690 downwards.
GTTCTTCTTGCGGCCATCACTATTCAGTCGCCGAGATACTCTGACCATCAGGATCTGCTCAGAGTACAGGTAAGCTCAGGGAACAGCCCAGACCAGAATCATCCTCCAGAAGAGGCAAAAGGGTCCAGAAATAGCATGGTGAATGAAGAAGGCCCAGATGAATGGGAACAGAGACCAAGATAGCAAGAGGCAGCCTGGACTTCATGGGGCCAAGTAGTGGTTTTCAATGCCCCTCAGTCTTCAGGATAACATTTTTAAAGCTGCATAAGTCAAGAAGGTACCTTAAGGGGCTGGAGAGATGGCTCAGAGGCTAAGAGCACCATCTGCTCTTCCAGAGGACCCGGGTTCGATTCCCAGCACCCACATGGCAGCTCACAACTGTCTGCAGTTCCAGTTCCAGGCAAACACCAAGGCAAATAAATAATAAATAAATGTAAAAAAAAAAAAAAAAAAAAAAAAAAAAAAAAAAAAAAAAAAAAAAAAAAAAAAAAAAAAAAAAAAAAAAGAAGGTACCTTAATAGTAGGGCACTTGTTTAGCAATCCCAGGACCCTGATTTCTATTCCTAAAAACAAAAATTTTACATAGGGCTAACAGACCATTCAGTAGGTAAAAGCACCTACACTCAGTCTGGTGACCTGGAGTTCAGTCCCCAGAACCTACATAGTAGAAGGGATAAACTGATCCCCAAGCAGCTGTTTTCTCTCTCTCTCTCTCTCTCTCTCTCTCTCTCTCTCTCACACACACACACACACACACACACACACACACACACAGAGAGAGAGAGAGAGAGAGAGAGAGAGAGAGAGAAATAAAACTTTTGTTTGCTTTTGAGAAAGAGTCTTACTATGTAATCCTGGCTAGATCCACCGTCTCTGCCTTCCGAGTGCTGGAATTAAACACCCTTACCACCATGTCCTACCACTACATTCTTTTGTGGGTTCCTAGATCTACCATAAAGGGGCTCTAATAAACAGCAGGTAGGGCCTGGAAAGTATATCCCCGACACTGGCAGGAGAGGTCAGAGACAGGCATGGGGCAGCTTTAAGAAAATCTAGCACCAAAGGGAGAACAGCCTAGAGGCTCTGCAGCTCACTGCTTTAGAAAAGGTTTGTTCAGGCCCTTGGGAGCTCACAGAGAGAGAAGAGACAGGTCTGGAAGATCAAGAGGACTCAGATAGGGAGCTGGACAAATGGTCCCTACAAATGGAACACAACCCCAATGTTGTAAATCGAGCATGGGTGTAGGTTTATTCGGGTCCATGGGATCAAGACACAAAGGCACTTCAAGGATTAATTTTAGCCTCTTCCAACTGCAGCGTGGATTCATCCCTCCAGACTGAATATAGCAAAGGGCTTTTTATTGTTTCCCAATGTCCATATCCCAGAACTTCTTATCTAAGCTCCCCAAAGGGACAATGCCAAATGCAAATTCTCAGCAGAGGAATACCTGTGGTGCTCCGGGTTGTTCCTAAACCAAGTTTGGAAAGGCTTTGCACCTTCTGAAAACTCTCAGACAAGGTTCACATAGAAGGAACCAGGAAACAAAAGGTAACACTCACAGGAGGCAGATTAACGCTAGGTGCTAACACTCTGGAATCAAACCAGCTGCAGCTCCACAGGAATTTTCCCAACACTCCCCCTTTCTCATATGAAACATCAATTATACTGGAGATTATGTAGTTTTACAGTAAATACAGCCTTTTCTCTATCTTTCTGTTTTATAATTTTATGTAAACAAGCCAAACACATTTAAAAGCCAGTAAGGTTACTATTGCCGCATAAGAGTAACACTTGCTAAAACAAGAAATATATTAAAGTGATCCACAGGATTGAAAGAGATACAAGAGTATCTGCAAGGCTTTCCATAACACCTGCTCCTGTCATATCAGGTAATTTTTTGTAAAAGTTTCCTTGATTTCTTGCTGTAAATCATAAATCATTAGGGTGACCTATCAAATGAATCTTAACCTTTTCCCAATCATACTTGCTTTCATTAAACTTTAAGGGTGTAAACTTTAAGGGATTTAACATTCCAATTTCATTCAATTTTGTCTGCTCCTTCAATATTTCTAACTGATCTCCCAACAATATAACAGCTTGTCTCTGAGCTGCTAATTCATTAACTAATCATTAACTAACTATCATTAAGATAATCACACTATCTATTTTATTTTGTTCAGTCCAAAGTTCTGTAGAATGTTTATGCCAGTCTCTAACGAACTCAGAAGTTTCGATTTCTTCCTGAAATGCCACCCCAGAATTATTGAAGCAAAGGCAACAGATTTGATCCTTTAGGGTGGACTGCAGTCCCTAGCCCAGAGGCCTGTCCAATCCCTTCCGGTAAAAGCTATAACCTAGGGGCTGGAGAGATGGCTCAGCGGTTAAGAGCACCATCTGCTCTTCCAGAGGACCCGGGTTCAATTCCCAGCACCCACATGGCAGCTAACAACTGTCTGTAGTTCCAGTTCCAGGAAAACACCAGGGCAAATAAATAAATAAAATAAAGTTTAAAAAAAAAAAAAAAAAAAAAAAAAAAAAAAAAAAAAAAAAAAAAAAAAAAAAAAAAAAAAAAAAAAAAAAAAAAAAAAAAAAAAAAAAAAAAAAAAA